>PVIW01001255.1:0-239973 GCA_004026585.1 Noctilio leporinus
GCAACCTTTGGGTTCACAGGCCAGTGCCTTATCCACTATGCCACCAGCCAGAGCTTGTTTTCTCTTTTAGAAATGTCAGTTAGTGCAGTCATATGGTTCTTGTCCTTTCCTGTCTGACTTATTTTGCTTAGCACGACACCCTCAAGATCCATTGGTGTTGCAGCAAATGGCAGTATTTCCTCCTTTTTTATGGCTGAGTAGTATTTCATTGAGGTATATATGGACCACATGTTCTTTATCTAATCATTCTCCAAAGGGCTCATAGGAATATAAAAAAGCAAAGCAACAAAGAAACAAACAAACAAAACAAACCAACTCATAGACATGGATACAGAATGGTGACTACTAGAGAGGTAGGGGATTGAGAAGAGGGTGGAGAGGGTAAAGAGGTAGAATATCCAGTGATGGAAGGAGACTGGGCTTTGAGTGGCGAGTACACAATGCAATATACAGATGATGTATTATAGAATTGTAGGCTTGAAACACATAAACTGTAATTAACTAATGTCATCCTAATACATTTAGAAAAAGAAAGTATTGATAAGAAGTGGATGGAGAACTGGGAATAATGCAAGGGATGAGGTAAAAAATCATTGCTGAATCATAACGTAGAATAACTCATTCAACAAACAGTAATTCCTTGAATATAATAGCATTAGAATCAATTTTTTAACTCTACTTTGTCATAAGGAGCTATTTTAAGTTTTAAGTCATCCTTTTTTTTTCACTGATTCACTTACATAAATTTTATGGTGTGCTTACTTGACACCAAGAACTGGGCTAATGTTGTAGCCATGATTCCTGCCCTCTGGGACCTTTCTGTCTGTTAGGACAAGTTGCACAAAGTGCAAAATTCATGAAAGGCAGAAGACTTTCTTCTATGACTCTTGGAAGAACAGTCTCTCATATCTTGAGTTTCGAAGGCTCTTTGAAAAATGTAATCTTCTCTCTACAAAAGGTTCTGCTTTTTAAAATAACTTCTTTGTCCAAGTGGTATCAATGAAAGGAGGAATCACCTAGTATTCTAGACTAGTAGAGGAACATTAAAATATATCTTTCCAAGGGAAGACAAAGAGGCCCATAGAAGCCTTGCTTATCTGGTGTCTTCACTTGTGATTACATAGCAAGAACCCCAATGATAACAACTGAGCCAAAAGGGCCCAGAGTGGTAAACTAAAGAACAAGGTCAAAAGCAGGCGATGACCAGTAGAGCTTAGAAAGGTAAATAGAGAACATGAAGGGACAGCATGACAATTTATAGTTCTCATCACAGGTACTCCTACCCATTATCACTTTCCAGGTCCCCATTGCATGTTGGATCTAGCAATGTGCACACATGTCAATGCATGAATAAGCATGTGCATTGTGCTCACTCTTGGAATCAAAGGACTTGGAGACCATTCAAGAAGTAGGGCTCTCCCCAGAATCTGCCCATGATAGTTTACTGATCAAAGTAGGAAATGAAGACTCTGAAGAGCGTAATTTTTCTTATAATCAATTATTTCCTATTCTTCCTTTTACATCGAAACTCTATGTGCTTAAATGGGTTAAAATGTCTGTTTTATTATTGATTTGATGAAAATGTTGGCATTTATAAATTATTATCTAAAAGAGCCCCAGGACGTCTGGCTTCTTTCCTTTAGTAATGTTGCCTGCTTCCGTTTGACAGAGGTATATTTATCTCAGGGTTCTGCCTTTTGCCCTCTACAACGAATGACATTTCTTTCAGGCATTTCTATTTCCAGATGTGATATTAGGTAGCTTCAAAACCATACAGAAACATATTAGGGAAAGGAAAATTTCACCTAAGAGTGTGCTTTTAAACAAATACCTTTCTTTGTGATCATTTTGGAAAGACATTCATTACAGACTTTTCCATATGGAAACACATGTACACGACACTTTTTTAATTTATACAATGTTCTCAATTATATGTGAAAATAACCTGTAGTGATCCTTTTTGACATAACATAACATCATGGGCTAGAGGTAGCTGGAGGGCCTCTGCCTTCAGTGTTGTGTAAATCCAAGAGACAGAAACGTTGTTATCACTCAGCAGGTATTATTTTTTTAAGAGTACAGTTGTCCCTGGGCCTTGTAGTTAGTTTTTCCTCAGCCTTAGGTCATACTTAGCAAGTCAGGGACAAATACATAAAGTAACCCCAACTTTTGTTTGTATTGCTAATGAGTATTCAATTACTAATGCGGGACAATATCTTTTCAAAAGTCATATGTAGCCTTCTTTCTTCTTTCAGCTCTTTCTTCAAAGAAAACAATTCCACTCCCCACGACGGTGGCTAAGAAAACTGCACATGGAGTGCAGGGACTGTGCATGGAGCAGGGTGCTGGATTCTCATTAAGTTATTGAAATAGGAGTTACTATAGCTGTTCTAACCTTAACACCCATGTAAGATGACTGGTGGGAAAAAGAATGTACCATAGTCAAACAAATTTAGAAAAAATTGTTCATTTTCTTAGAGTGCTAAGGTTTTTGTAAATAAAAACACAGAACACCCAGTTAAGTTTAAACTTCAGATAAACAACAAATACTTTTTTGGCATGAGTATACCCTGTGTAATATTTGGTATATGTTAACAATACACTGATCCTTGCTTACTTGAAATTCAGACTTAACTGGGGATCTTATAGTTTGGCACCTTGATTAAAAAGTCACATGTTAGCATTTTCTTTCTTTCTTTCTTCCTTCCTCCCCCACCCCACTCTTTTAACCAACCTCTATTAATCATTGAGGAGTTGGTAAGGTTTCCATAAAGAAAAAAAAGTAGGCAGAATACTATGGGGAACAATGCCTACTTTTGTTTGGCTTGATCCGTTATAATAAGCATTAGGTCAAGTTGAGGGAGTGGATAGAAAGATAAAATGGCTAGCTCTTACTTTTATCCTACTCAAATCTCTATCTCTTTCATTTCATCAGGTCAAAGGATTTTTGCGGGGAGCCATCCATCTTGTACCTTGGGCTGTTATGAAGAGGGTGGAGATAATCCAATCTTAGTCTGAAAATGGGCAAGTGAATTAGGCCTGACCATGCAGTGCATTTCTTCTTCCTGGTCACAGTGATTACTTCAGGAAGAGGCCACCAGCCTTGGTCTTTTGCTGGCATGATCAAAAAGACGCAATACTTCCCCTGAAGTTGTTATATATAGAATGGGATCTGAGGCCAGAGGTATGGGCAGCTATTTTTTCCCCCTTCTTTTGGAGAGCCTTTCTGAGAACAAAGCCAGCCCAGATAAAGCCAAGCCAAAGGAAGGAGCAGAAGCAATCCAGTGACATCACTGAAGCACTTGGACCTGGCTGTGGCTGAGGTCAACACTGAAGTTCATACACTAACCCTTTCCTCTCCTTTCCTTCCTCCTTCCTTTCCTTCCCTCCCTCTTCCTTTCTTCCTCTCTTCTTTTTACTCTTCCTCTCCCTTCCTCCTTCCCTCCCTCACTCCCTCCTTTTCTTCCTTCCTTCCTTCCTTCTTCCCTCTCTCCCTGCCTTTCTCCTTTCTCTCTCTCCTTCTCCTCCTCCTTCTTCTTCCCCTTGTTGTCTTTATTTTAAGCCACTTTGAATTAGGTTATCACATGCAACCTGAAGACTCCTAATGTCCACAAAACAATAGAGTTGTTATTGAAGGAGTTTAATTTTAGGCTAAGGCTTTAGGATTTTAGGCTGGCCTCAATGATGAAATATTTATGAGCAAGGGATAAATGGGACTCGAGACTTACCTAGGAAGGCTAACATGGGGAAGAATTAATGAAAAGAAGGATTTAAGGAGAGACGTCAGTTAGGACACCATCAAAAATTTTTTTTGATGAGCAAGGATGAGACACTGACCTGTAATTTGGGGCACATCACAGGTGTAGAAGAGACTATAAAAAGAATGAAGATGATTTAGCCAATTAAATGAGAGCAAGGTGGAGGCACATCTTATTATCAATTCATAATTTTTACTAAACTTCTAGGACAGTGCAACTTATTATCATGGTAGATTTTGAAGTGGCTTCTCTGAAGATATAAAGAACATTTTTTAAAACTACAATGTGGAGGAACTAAAGGGGCAGAATAGGCCACTTGTAGAAATTCACTGGAACTTTGTGGTTCTATTACATGATTATGATAAGATTATGGTAGCTATTGCCAGAAGCTGAGAGACTTCCTCTTTGGACTTGGGTCGTATTTATGTTGCTGAATAAACATCCATTTTAAAAAAGCAGAGCCATTTATAATTTGTCCACTTGTACATTTTCCCAAACCACTATGTTTTCCAGTCTATGGGTTACCATGTATGCAGTCACTGTTAAGCTTTTAGTGGCAATTTATTTATTTCTGCAGAATGTTCACTTGAATGTTTTCATTGAGCATCCAGACATTTATTAGTCATTTGTTTACCATTACACAAATTTATGGAACCATTAAATGCACCATCTTGGTAAGCTGTCAGTGAAGAGCTATAGTGCAGAAGAGCACATTGTTTGGAATTTGTTAGAAACTCATCTCAATACTATTAATTCTGTTTATTAGAGAACTGAGGCCATTCAGGGTATCTCACAGAGATATAAAAAAATCTGACTTGAAAAACATACTTTCCTTCAAATTGAGAGGCCATCGCTTGGAATAAAAGTAATGGCTTGGGGAAGATGGTCATTTGTTATAGGAACCCCTTAGAAAAATGAACAAATAGCAAAATAACCAAGAGTTAAATAGCACACAGGACTTCAGGTATAAGTCCTCTTCCATGTATGTGTTTCACAATGGCCTATGAAAGATCTTTCTGATAGCTCAATAATAACTCTTTCTTGGATGGTCTCTCAACCCCCTATTTTATACTATTATAAGTTTTTGTTTTTGTTAGCAGTGCAGTACATTTTGGAGCTCTTTCTCCGAAGGCCCTAATTAACAAAACATGGTCTTTTGGAAGCAAGCAAAAGAAATAAAGTTATAAACTTTTTAAAATGCGTCAGCTTTGTCTTTGAATTACGTCTCTGACTCTGCCCTGTTGTGCAACCTTAGATAAGTGCCTTGAACTCTTTAAGTCTCAGAAGCCTCATAAGCCTCATCCATATAGGCGATAATAATAGTCACTCCATATTGGAATCAGAACAACTGATAACATTAATTTATGCCAAACGTTTGGAGTAAGGTCCACCACAATAAGGACATGGGGGCATATTAAATATTAATGTTATTATTATTCCCAGTATTTCTCCTTAACACTGTCTTATCGAGTGATGCCTGTGGGTGGGTTATCTGTGCACTGCTTTGGTTGATTTAGTGCCTAATACCTCCACAGCATCAAAAGACATTTTGCCAGTCCATCATTAGAGCGTGATGACAATTTAACTGAATTTCTGCTTTTACTCAAGAGTTAAGTTAAAGCTCCTGTTCTTAATTTAAATCCTAAAGTGGGCTTTCTCCGATGAGACTCTGAGAACTGCATTTTAAGGCAGCCTCCAAGGAAGGTCAGTGTTTAGGCGGGGGTATCCCTCCCTGCCCACCCAGGGCCTCTAGGTCAAATCTGGAATGTTCATCAGCTTTTCTTCTTGGTAGAGCTCCAGGCCGCACAGTTGAGCAAGACCTCAGCATCTCTGCTCCTGCATATTCTTCCCTCCCACGGCCTTCCATTCACTGAAGGCAGCCTCCCTGCCCTCTGTGAAGGGGGAAACTGTGACATCCTAATTTAAGAAAAAGTAACACCTTTGACTATAATGGAACATCTACAGTATTTTACGGTGGTGAAGAGGCATGGAAATAAAAGAATGATAGGAGCTAAATGGGGTCATCGATTTATGTTAACATCTAGCAAATTGGCCCATTCAATTGGCCTTGAATCAGCATCTTAACCCAATCAACTAACAGAACATGGATAGTAAGATCTTTATTTCAACAAGAAACCATGGGTTGCATGACACATGCATGAATCCTCAGTTTTCATTTTTAATTTTTTTTTATCCTCACTCAAGGACTTTTTTTTTTTTTTTTAATTGCTTTTTTAGAGCAAGAGGAAGAGAGAGAGAGAGAGAAGCATTGATTAGTGGCTCCTATTCATGCCCAGAGCAGGAATCAAACCCACAACCTAGGTATGCGCCCTGACTGGGGCCTGAACCCACAACCTTTCAGTTACGAGATGACGCTCCTTACAAGTGAACCACACCAGCCAGGGCTGTCTCCAGTTTGCATCAGAATTACCTGTGATTCTTTTGAAAAATGTAACTGCCACTTCTAAATAAATAGGGCTAGAAAGTTTGGGATGGGGCATAAGAACTTGCTCATATTTTGTTTGCAGATGTCCACTGATTATTTTGATGCAGAACTAGGATGGAAAATTAATGAATTATGAGGAAGCTTGTGGGTTTGGTACTAACAGAGGGTAGCTAGTTACCCCACAAACTAGCATACGCTATAACAAATCAAAATTTTAGGAGATGAGTAACTGATAGACATCAGTAGGGAGGGTCTTCCAACAACGCATAAGAAAATTGGAATTCCTTCTGAAAGATTTTTCTAAAACATTTAATCCATTAAAACATTATTATACAATACTTATATATTCAAAGACACTATCATGTGTGGAAGTGCTTTGAAAACTAAAGCCCGTATAAACATTCTGTGTTATTATTACCTCTACAGAGTAAAAGGACTTGTCTTTCCCAGGCTGGTGTGGCTCAGTGGATTGAGCACTGGCCTTTGAACCAAAGGGCCACCGGTTGGATTCCCAGTCAGGACACATGCCTAGGTTGCAGGCCAGGTCCCTGGTTAGGGGTGTGTGAGAGGGACATTGATGTTTCTCTCCCTCTCTTTCTCCCTCCTTTCTCCTCTAAAATAAATAAATAAAATCTTAAAATAAATAAATAAAATCTTAAACAAAACAAAACTTGTTTTCTGTGAGCATCATAGTTTCTTGTTATTTAGTAAGTATCCATAGTGAACTATTTAACATCCAAAGTACATAGTGATGCAGAACTCATCTGTTTCCAATGTGACAGGGAGCAACTGCTTAAGAAAAGTTTTGCAACTGACTCTGCTATCAGGATCCACCAACGAAGGAGAAAATTCCACAGAGAAAGCATAGGGTTGCTGAAACGAGTTTCTTTTACATAGTTAAAGTGAAAGTGAGGAAGACATAACAAAGCCCAGATGTTCCTGAAGCAGGGATGGGAGGGTTAATTTTATTATGGATTTCATAGCACTGGGAAGTGTCAATTGATTAAGAGAGTTTGCAACTCTGAGTGCTCTAGCCAGTCGCCCATCTGTTTCACAGAAGTTTGTTAACACAGCTGGGACAGAGGGAGTGGCCAAAGCCTTTCAAGTCTTATCTCCCCCTCCCCCCTCACCCCCCTATGCCCACCCAGTATTAGAGTTAAAACAATTAAAATATCTTCTCCAAGGAATTAAGCAAGTGGGGTGGGGGGAGTCTTATTCTTCGCTATTTCTTTACCACGATTTGATATTATTCATAATTTTGGCACTATTAAAATATAGATTCAATAGTAGTTTCTGGTAGTCTTGAATAGGCCTGTTTCATTTTTTAAGGAATTATCTTATGGTGTTCAAATATACATCACCATAATTTAACCAGAGGTCATAATCCCCACTGAGAAAACTATCTATGTTTGAACCTTCCCAGGCCCCATCTTGGGTTCCAACACAGGCCTCCAGCACTTGGGTTGGTTCTAAGCCATGCATAGTCCTAGAATGGCCATGATCAAGAAAATGCATTCTGCCAATTCAAAGTTAGGGCTGTACTCATTATTTTTTTTTAATTTCAATTAAGAACTGCTGTGCTCCTTCCTTAACATTACTAAAATAATGACAAAGGGCAGGGGCTGCTGACTGCTTGCCATGTTCCCTAGTGGGTTTTGAGACAGTTTGCTTAAACCAGGGAATCAGGCAAGAAAGGGCTAGCATTCATGGACAGTCCTGCAAGCCAAGCAGAGTACAAGTTCTATGTTTTTATCTTCTTTTTGATCGTACACTCACAATCACACCGTAAAATTGCTATTGTTTTATAGATGAAGACATTGGATTCAGAAAGCTGAACTAAATTGGCCAAAGTGCCAGTCAAGTCTAGAAGATTGCAAAATCGATTTCTTTTCCACTGTATCATCTTCTTGGCCAAAATGCAGGCGTTATTGGAAATTTCCTAAGGCCTTTTACATGTGATAAAGGGTAATCAAACACCTTTCTACTTTCATGTTTAAATAATTGTGGAATTAAAGTGTGTTTAAACTCTTTGTTTTTCAGTTTCTTCTTAAGAGTAGGACTTCGTAATAACTGTCTTTAATACATTTTTATTTTCATTGGTTTAAAAAAATGTGTAACAGGCCTGACCGGCCAGACACTAAGCTTGATGCCAGAATACCAGAGCTCAACACAACTGATGTGACCGCAAGTTATGTGACATAAACTTGAGTAAAATGGTCTCGAACTTCAGTGTCCATAAAAAATACCTGGAGCTAACCTCTCATAATCATGATTCTGAATTTCTGGGATGGTGTCCAGGAATCTGCATTTTAATAAGTCTTTCAGGTAATCTTTACATGCTGAGGAGTCCTCAGGGAAATACTGAGAGAGATAAACCTTAGACAAACGCCCAGGTTACAAACCGTATTTATAAACTGTGTTAAGTGCATTGTAGGAACAGAACAGAATAATAGGAGAAAGAGTAAAAAGAATCATTGAGCCGAGACTGGGAATCAGAAGAGGAGTCTGATTTTCACCAGACAAGGTTGGAATTAGCTAGGCAGTGCTGGGATTGTAGGGGGAAAAAGTGCAGACAGAACAACAAAAAGATGATAAAGTTACTGCAGATACTCTACAAAAATAAATTGCTTCTTTGAAGATATAATTGTATCTATTCTGATTTGTGCAAAGAAATTATGCTTTGCATAATGAAGAAGCTGGCATTTCCACCAGTGTCAAAACAACAAAAGATTGATTTGTGTAAGTCATAGACTATGTGTAGGCTTGCTGATACCCCTAAATAAGGGCACAACTCCAAAGTCTGACTTCAGCTCTTCCCAAATAATTTTGAACAATTTCAAAGCCCTGGCTGGTAACACAGTGGATAGGTGCCAGCCTACGAACCCAAAAGTTGCTGGTTCAATTCCCCAGCCAGGGTATATAACCAGGTTGCTAAGCCAGGTCTCCAGCCAGGTCTGTGGCTGGAGGCAGGTGAAAGGCAACCATGCATTGATGTTTCTCTCCCTTTCTACCTCTCTCCCTTCCTCTCTCTTTGAAAGTAATAAATAAAATCTTAAAAAAAAAAAAAAAATCATCCCTTACTGGTGCAGCCATTATGGAAAACAGTATGGAATTTCCTCAAAAAACTAAATGGGACTGCCTTTTGATCCAGCAATTCCCCTGTTAATATTACACCCAAAGAACCCTGAAACCCTAATTCAGAAGAACCTATGCACCCCTATGTTCATAGCAGCATTACTTACAATAGCCAAGTGCTAGAAACAGGCTAAGTGCCCATTAGTGAATGAATGGATCGAAAAACTTTAGTATGGAATACTATACAGGAGAAAGAAAGAAGGAACTTCTACCTTTTGCTACAAGATGGATGGAACTGGAGAGTATTATGCCAGCCAGTGAAAGACAAATACCATATGATCTCACCTAATACAGGAAACTAATGAACAAAACAAACTAACAAGCAAAATAGAACCAGAGGCATGGAAACAAGGAACAGACTTTCAGCATGCAGAGGGGAGGGGGAAGGGGAAGAAAGAGGCAAAGAAGGGGAACAGTTTAATCAAGGAACTAATATAAATGACCCATGGACATGGACAACATGTGGGGATTGACTGAGGGAGAGGGGATGAGGAAGGTGGGGAAAAGCCATGGGAGGAAAATGGGGTACATGTAATGCAACAACAATAAATTAATTTTTTTTAAAAGTCACTTACTGTACTCTAGCAAGCTCTATTCATTCTCATTATTCTGATGGGTTGAGGAACTTTCCTGACAACCACTCTCCATGAGAGGTCTGGCTGATCCACAAGTTCCTATTATGAAGCATCTAAGGGGCCATAAACCAAATGCTTAAGCATCCAGATGTGGGGTGTGCTCTCAGGCTCTCAGACAAGGAAGATTGTGGGGCCCTCATGAATATGATCACTTCGTGTGGCCTGGTGAGGCCCGGGGAGTTCTGTGGTCTGTGGAAGACCAGTCTGTATAATATAATCAGTTCCTCTGAAGCTCCAGCCAGGCTGTGTGGCAGCACAGTGGACAGGTTGTCAGAGGCCTCAGTTGCCCACTTTGTCCCTGGGCTTTGTACACCCTCAGTATAGACTTCATTGTGGCATGAGGGTACCATCCAGTGGAGAGCATCATTTGTACAATATAGAAAAGATGGGCCTTCATAGCTAAACCTCTGCAGTAAGTGGCTTGGGAGACTTGGGAGAGAATTCTAGACACTGGGGAGATACAGGTAACTAGATTAACATTATAGGTCAGTAAAATCCCCACCGCCAAAAAAATACACTCAAAAATACTTTTTCCTTCCTTCCTCCCTTCCCTCTCTCCCTCCCTCCCTTATGCGTCACTTAAGGAAACATACCATGTGCTAGCTGCTCTGCTAGCCAATGGGGAAATGGAAAATGGAGAATCCCAGTTTAAGTGAGCCACACAATCTAGTAACTGGGGAAAAAAATGTGTAAATAATTTGTTACATTAAAATGATAGCATTGTAATAATAATGGGGTGGCCCAAAAGTCCAGAGGGATTTTTCCATAAAATGAAAGATACATTTTCATTTTCACTAATAACTTTATTGATTTGGATATTTTTGAGTGTGTTGGCTATCTCGCAAGTGGTATAACATTGATTGTTCTCAATTAATGTCTTGATTTGACCGCTATCAATTTCAACTGGTCTGCCCAACTATGGAGCATCCATATGGTGATGTCCAGTGAGAAATCCCCAGCATGAAACTTTGCAAATAATTTTTGACACGTTCAGTCATAACACCTTCTCTCCATACACTGCACAAATCTTTTTTAACACACCAGTTGTGTTTTTGCCTTTCTTAAAATAATAAAGCATCATACGCTGAAAATGTTGTGTATTTTCTTCCATCTTCAATGTTAAAATGGCTACACAAAAATTCACCAATTTGGTAAATTTTTTAAATGTATGTTGATATGACAGCTGTCACAATACAATAACAGAATTGTTTTGAATGAAGTTAAAGACAACTAATCACTACTAGAGACATCTTATAGAAAAACAAACAAACAAATATTTGGGCCACCCCAATAGAATTATTATATCCCAAATTTAATAAATTTTTATTATATCAAGCACCATTTAAGATATTTTATAATAATTGACTCATTTAATCATCATATAAAGTCCTGAAAGATGGTCATTATAGATATCCCCATTTTACAGACTAGGAAGGAACCTGAGATGCAATGGGAATAGAAAATTGGCTGAGTCCATATTTAACTCAAGACTGTTTTATTTTGGAGCCAGCCCTTCATCCTCTTTGGTGTCCTAAGTTCAAATGTGAACAGGACTAGAGGGCACAGAGGAGGAACTTATTCATGTTTCTGGAGATCGGTCAAGTCTTCACAGAGTGGGTTTGGATCCTTTGAGCGCTGACTACCAGGTTTGAGGTTGTGGAGGGGGAAGGTAACATCGTGTTACAGAGGTGAGTCAGTGACCCTTCCTGACTGTGAGGAAAGCCTTCCCCTTAGCTTTCATTGACCGGAGTTGGGTCACCTGGTCAGTTTGGTGAGTGAATCACAAACCAAATTCAATGAACTCTGATTGAATTGGAAAGATTCATGATTCAATTTAACTCTTGGATAAGGGGAGTTCCCCTAGTCTGGGTATAAAGGAGAATAGCTATGTGATCAGGACATATGCATGTTCACTTTCTGCCGGCAGGGCAGAGACAGGATGTGAGAGCTGTTCGGTAACTGAGGGGACTGTCACACTTAAACTCTAATGTGAGTAAAACAGTCTTGTTATGATACAACTGAAAGATGGCTATTGATGCTAAAAATCACAGGGGAACTTCTAGATAGTATTGAGTGTTGCATTTAGTGTCCATTATTCATGGTTACAGGCTAAAAGGATGAATGAGAGGGCATTGCAAGTGAAGGGCCAATAATTATAAAATGGACAATAAAATATATACTAATATTTACATAATGCCGATCTTACATCACACATTGTTAAAGATTTCCATAGATGCACACATGCATTCTCTTTCCATTTGTATACTGTATATGAATACATAATATATAAAGTATTTATAATACATGTGCTACTTTAGTCAATCTGTACCATTCTTATGAACTAGGTAATATTTTATCCCATTTTACAGATCAGCAAACCTAAGCACAATGAATCGAACCAACTTGCATGAAATTACATGGCATACAAGAGAAAGAACATAGATTAGAACTAAGTTAGCCATTACACTATATAATGCCACTGAGAAACATGCTGGGTATATAAAAAGCTAAAGACTCTAGTCATTTAATAATTAGAGCTAAATTCATCCTATTTCTAACCCTAGTACATTTCATTTACATACTAAACATATTTGCTGAAAAAAGGTGTGTTAAGATTTTGTCTAAATTAAGTTTCAAAGCTAAGGCTTATTCCTTTCTTGAGGTTCTTTATAATTTCAGCTATGACCACAATTCAACCCAGGAGAAAGGACTCTTTACTCCTGTTTGGACTCTGAGACGTGAAGAAACGCAAGTGGGCAAAGATGCTTTTAGAATGTGGGGAGATATTCTTAGTCTTAGGCATGCATCTCTAACCTGAGGTTCTTACGGCAAGTTAAGTAAACAGTAGCTCTGTTGAATTCTTTGTGTGGTGCATCTCCTTCTGTGGTCCTTTGGGGTGTATTTTGTACCCGAAGATACATCATTAAGTGATCCAGTCACCTGCACCCACAGTCAATATTTGTGACTTAAAATAGGTATTAAGAGAATGAGAACATACTACATGTATAATTTTGGGTCATGCAAAGTGAGTGCATATTTTATAAAAGAAATAAAATGGAATATGAACAAATGGTAATCATTTTTTCAGTTTCAGGTGATGTGATTATGAATGATACTTATTTCTTTTTCAACATTTTATGTTTTTTATCTAACGTCATGCTATGTTGATAGTAACAGAAATAAAACTGAATTTGTAGAAATAGCTATCAGTTGGTGAGAATGTTGCAGGTGGTTCTTACCATGTGGTATTTTCCAGGTGCTATGCTTTAAATGTCTTACCTTACCTGATAAATTAGTGTTAAGACTCAGCTACCCAGATTTTCACCTTTTATTCTCCTTTCTTTATTTAAAGCCTCTTTTTTCCTGTTCTCCCATTCCTGTCCAGCCTTAGCAGCAGGGCAGGTACTTTCTCTTTTATGTGTATTGGAAACATATAATTACGATTAGGTAAGAAAGCCTGTATTACTGTAATTTCTATAATAATGCCTTCTGAGGAACCAGATTCTGAATGGCACAGAAGAAGAGCAAAACATTAGTGATTCAAATGAAGGCAGCAAGCATGCCCTGGTTCCAGATCTTATTTTCGATAGCCCCAGACACCTTTGATTACTTGGCCATTGGATGTGAAATCTGGGCAGTGTCAGTCATAAGCAAATAGTTAGAAGGAGAAAGACCACAGATGCACCCCTCTTTTCTCTCTCTTGGAACTGTTTTGATTTGTTTTCTTTTAAACTGTTGTTCTATTACAGTTTTACCATTTTCCCCATTGCTCTTCCTTACCCAGCCACCTCCCCACTCTCCCATTGTCAATCTGTGGACAACAGGTTGGAACTGTTTTGTAATCAGGCCTGGGACTCAAGGTGAGAGCTAAAGCTCCTGGGGGAGGTGACAGAAATCCCCCAGGGATGGTAATTAGTGACAGTCAGCTATTTAGTGTGGGGTGATTATGGTGTGTGGGGAAGGGAAGGTAATAACCATTACCAAATTGTCAATAATGTAGAAATATCCTTGGTTTAAAATATTGGCATAAGTTGGTCCGAAGGCTGTGGGTTATTGTTAAGCTGATTAAAATATTGGCATGAAGTCTGCACCAGTTTGAGAAGTGGGAATGCAGAAAATGTGACTGAAAGTAGTTGTAACATATGAAAAAATATATACAGGATTTATAATTATAAGGACACTTCCAGTGCTTAGGTCTGCCATTTCTGCATTATGTGCTAAAAATCAAGTCAGTACCTAAGTCAATGCCTGGCATAGAATAAAATTTATAGATTAAAAAATAAAAAGGCCCTGACTGGTGGCACAGTGGTTAAGGCACTGGCCTGTGAACCCAAAAGTCAGTGGTTGGATTCTCCAGCCAGGGCACATAACCAGGTTGCAAGCCAGGTCTCCAGCCAGGTCTGTGGCTGGAGGCAGGTGAAAGGCAACCATATATTGATGTCTCCCTCCCTCTTGGCCTCTCTCCCTTTCCCTCTCTCTAAAAATAATAAATAAAATCTTTAAAGAAAAATAAATAAAAGGAATAATGGGGTATTATGGCAATTAATAATGAAAAAGGACTACACATTTTTTTTTACAGTATTATTTTAACTATGTGCATATATATGTATGCAAATATATTAAAATATTCATAAATATATGTATATGTATTATGGGGGTTATATGTTTCTCTAGATACAATAATAGACAAATTTACCAAACTATTCATAGTGAAATTATGGCTAATTTTAATTTTTCTTCATGCTTTTCTATGGTTTAAAAAAATTCTGCTTTGAGCAGAGCTTTTATAATCAGAAGAAAAATAAGAATATATATATATATATATATAAAAGGAATGAACACAAACCACACACACATACACACACATGTTAACTTTCATACCCTTGATTTCTTTACTTTAACAATTTTGAAAAAAATGATAAATTCTAGGATCATTTTGAAGGTTTAAGTACACATACAAATAGAAAACATATTTCTTAAAGTTGCTAATATGATCATGAGAATTTACTAAGTATTTGGATAGTAGGATTTGGGATTACATCTCAGATTATTAACCAGCCTTATAATAATGGATATTTTGGTAGTTTACCAGACTCTTCTTACTCTTTTAGTTCCTTTCTTTCTTCCTTTCATTACTACTCAAGTAATGAAAGTCAGTGAAAATTATGATCTTCTCATTCTCTGGCACAAGTCGAAATTCTAATGAGTAGTTAAGGACTCTTTAGTTTTTGATTATTCAGTAAATATCTGAGTAAAAATCAAACATTTGGTAAAAAATACTTATTACCTTTGAATTCATTGCTGGTTCTTTCTTCTCTTTTCTTACTATATTTGGTAGTAATGATCACTCACGAAGAAGTAAGATCATGTATCACCTAGTCTACATTTTTGTGGTTTTCGTCTATTTTGGTTTCCTGGACCCAATTCCAGAGTATGTGTGTCTGTGTCTGTATGTAGAGGGCTTCCCCACACCAACGAGCAATTTTTGGGCACCATCAAGGTGTTCAAAAATTCAAGTCCATTCTGACACTGTCTGCTTGGAAGTAGTCTCAAATTTCACAGTCCCACAAGACTGCCCTGCACTTCAGAGGCCAATCCCAAGCCCAGGTTGTCACCTGTACTTCTGGCTGGCTACAAATCAGAGGTTTCCATAGCTCTCTCCTTGGGTTTGATTAATTACATTATCGGTTTATTACAAAGGATATTAAAAGGTACAAATCAAGAGCCAGATAAAGAAATACGTAGGGTGAGGTCCTGAACAAAAAAGCTTCTCTTCATGAGGAACTTGGGACATAAAAGGGTTCTGGTTCCCCAACCTGGAAGCTTTAAGGAACCTGCTCCTTTCTATGGAAGTGTCCTTACACAGGCCTGATGGGTGAACCAATCCCCATGAGTGATGAAGTCAATCTGTAGCCCTTCTCCATCCAGACGGAAAGTTCTGACCTCCTATTTAAGGTTGGTTACCCTGGCAACCAGCACCCATCCTCAGGTGCCTTTCAAAAGTCACCTCGTTAGCATAAACCCAGTTTTGGTGAAAAGGGGCTTGTTATTTATTCATAACAAACACCCATTTTATTTTGGTGGCCCTCAAGTGTTTTCAGGAACTGATGACAAGACATCAAATATTATAACCAAAGATGCCACCTTTGTTCTATTGCTGGGGAAATTTTTAGGTTTTTAGGAGTTATGTGCCAGAGACCATGGATGAAGACCACATATATATATATGAGAGATACATTTTGGTCATCTGAATGATCATTTATATTCATCTTTCTTATAAATCACAATAATTTAACACCTTTTCTCTGACTCTTGGAAATGTAAGAATTTTAGTTTTATGTTAAAATTACTTTTGGTCTCTCTCTTTTCTCCTCCCTAAGAGTATATTACACAAATCTTAAAGCTCCTAAAACATGGCTTCTATCATGTTATGTCCATGAACTGATCTCTCCAGTTTTCCAGGACTACAACTCTTTTTTTATACCTTCTGTGATGAAGCAGAGGTGGATATAAGTGTGAGCTTCAGGATTTTTGAACAAAGCATGTTCATCACTGCATTTCAAATGAGCCAGCTTTTTGAAAATTGAACATACCCCTTTGTTCCATATCTTGTTTGATCTGCTTCAGACATAAAATCAAGTAGACATCATCTTCGCATTCATTCAATTCAAAAGTGGAAAACCAACAATGTGGCATTTTAGGAGCAAAGATATTATTGTTATTCCACATAAGATCTGGGCATTAAAAAGTCTCTAAGTTCTAGCCCTGGCTGGTGGCTCAGTGGATAGGTGCCAGCCCGCTAATGCAGAAGTTGCTGGTTCGATTCCCAGTCAGGGTACATAATCAGGTTGCAAGCCAGGTCTCCAGCCAGGTCTGTAGCTGGAGGCAGGTGAAAGGTAACCATACATTGATGTTCCTCTCCCTTTCTTCCCCCCATCCCTCCCAACCTTTCTCTTAAAATTTTTTTTTTTTTAAATTGCTTCTCAGCCTTTTTGGTTAAGGTCAAGTGTAAAAAACATAAAATAAAATCTTTTAAAAAGTCTCTAAGTTCTATCTCAAAGGTTCTTGGTCAACATATCAAAAAAGTTCTAAAGCAGTGGTGACCCTTAGGACATTTTTGGAAATGTTCATTTAAAGCAAAATTTAAAGGCCCTAGCTGGTGTGGCTCAGTGAATTGAGCACCAGCCTGTAAACCCAGGTGTCACTGGTTTGATTCCCAGTCAGGGCGCATACACAGGTTGCAAGCCAGGTTTCCAGCTTGGTCCCCAGCTGGGAGCAGGTGAAAGGCAACCATACACTGATGTTTCTCTACCTTTCTTCTCCTCCCCCTTCCTTTCTCTCTAAAAATAATGAATAAAATCCTTTAAAAAAAAAAATATATATATATATATATATAATAAGGTTTAATTTTTCAGGATAGATTTACTGCACCCTTTTTATAGGAAACAAATAGCTCTGCCCTTGTGAACATTTTCAGTTTGACAAAATGATTTTTAAGTAATGACCAGACACATATAACAATTTTTTTTCAATTTTTGTTTTTATTTTCATTGTAAAATAAATTTAAAACTTCATAATTTATTGAAAAAACAAGAGAAGGAATTTTATAAATATGTGTCTAAGGAAATTTCATATACAGCATACAGCAAGTTCAGTGGTTTTCAGTAAAGATAGAATTTGTGTTTTCAGTGATTAATCTCTGCTTCATACCCGTTTATCTAGAAATTAATTAACTGGTATAGTAATAACAATGATGACCACACTTTTATTTATGAAGTGTCTACCGGGTTTCAGACATTGTGTTAAATACGTGCATGTATCATCTACTTTAATCATAACATCTATTTTGTAATGTAAGCAGTATCATTCCATTATCCATATGAAGAAATGTGAGGCTCAGAAAGGTTAAGAATCTTGCCAAAGATCATTTATTTTTTAAAAATGACAAGATTTAAACCCAACATTTATTTGCTCTTGATAAATACTAGATGAAGGAATCAATCAACTCACATTACATAGTCAAAGGTATGTTTTAGGAAGGTGGCAATGTATAAATTGAGTTAATGAAAGGGAAAGATTAGAGAAAAGAAAACCAGTTAGAAGACTATTGTGTTTAATTGGGCAAGGAAAAAAAAAAGAAAATTTTAGCTAAGTTTCTGCCACAGGGAATAGAATTCAAAGGTAGGATATAAGAATCATTATTGATGAAGCATGGGCAACAGTTATTGACTTGTAGAATATATGGAAATCAGTGAAGGAAGGAATCAGCTATGGAGTTCAAACTTTGAACCTAATGAGAAAATAAGACATTTAATTGAAATAGTTTGCTCTGGAGTTGAAGTTGATTTGTTTATATATTCAAGTGATATTTTTGAGGGACTACTGTGCCCTGGGAATTTTAAAAGATATTTGATAAATATCAGATACAAAAGAGACCAAACCCCTGTTCTTTTGAGCTTACATTCTATAATAGGTAAAAAGATGACAGAATAGGAACAATAAACAATACTTGGATGAATTATTTAGCACATTTGAATTTTATGTGTTATTAAAAAACATGGTAATGAGATTTGGGGTGCAGTGGCGAGAAAAGCTGCCATTTAAAAAATTTAGGCCTTAGGTTGAGGGGATATTTGAAGAAAAAATTAGGGAGGTAAGGGTCAGTGATATTCAAGATTACTTGCTTCCCTGTGACAATAAATGGAGGGTGGATGGATGGAAAACAGAATGTATTTCTCCTCTATCTGAAGACTGAGAGTAAAACTTTGGGGACATCTACATCTAATGGCTGAAAAGTACAAGAATAGTTATGAAGAGACAAAGGAAAAAGCTGTATACTCATTCAGTGATAAGCAGGTAGACGTTTTTAAAAACCTGATTTTAAAAATCTGACTTAAAAATCTGATTTAAAACATCTACCTGCTTAGAAATAAGCCCCAGGTATTGTTAAGCTCCATTCAAAATTTTCCAGTTTCCCCTTGAGTTCAGGAGGAAGAACTCATTGCCTTATGCAGGCCTTTGACAAGCTTTTAAATTCTCACATAATAATGTAAAAAGCCAGAGGGGAAAACTGCAATTGTAAATACAATTTAAAGTGAATTTTTCAAATTGGCTCTATTATTCTTTAAACTCACCAGTATACTGATCATAGAATTTGGTAGAAGGTTCTCAGTGCATGTTGGTTGAAGTAAAATTAAGCTGTCAATGCCCGATCTTTGGGGAAGTATCTTCATGATGAGTCTATGAAACTATGATTTAATAGAACAGGATTGAGTGATGCTACTTGCCAGCTTTGATTTAGGGGATCAATCCAGGGTGGAAGCCATCTGCTGATTCCGGAGGGGTATGACCTTCCCACACAGAGTAGGGTCCCCAGCAGGTCACAAGGTTTAGTTCCCTCCCTCCAGGCATTCCATCTAAAACATCAAAGCTGGTGACATCTATCTAGTCTCTTCCCTTAAAGTAGATTCTAAAACATCTTGGACATTCAAAGCAATATTTTATTGAGCCAAACCTCTGTTGATGGAACTGAAGTTGATTTCTACTTATTCCTATTGTGTGTGTTGAATATGTAAGACTCTAACAGTTAGATAGTTTTTGACTACCACCCTATCATTGTTCTCAAAAGACACCATCATCTAGTTTCACATCCCAGTTAAAAAATGTTGCATTTTCAGGACAGACTCATTTACAGCAGACTTAACATTTTAGTTTTAAATTTTGCTTTTCAAGACTTGTATAGCTGGATGGATATAGACCTCACATTTGGTTCCCTAGAAATTTCCTCTCTTGGTTCTTAGCAGGTGAGCCAACAATAGCACTAGCAATAGAAGCTTGATTCCACATTAAATAAAGTGAGAGGAGAGAGGGAAAAAGAAAAAAAAAAAAGCAGCTCTTGATTTTTTTTTTTTTTTTAACTGCGATTTAAAAGGTTTCCCCAAATGTTTTCCCTCTTTAGATAAGGGAGCCAAAGGCTATGACAGCAGCTTGTCTGGATTAGAAGGTTGATTGTTTGCACTCTAGTTTAGTTTTGTTCCCTAATGTAGACCAGGATGTCAGGGGTCTTCTGTGAGCCAGGGTGAGGAGAGCGCTCCTAGGGCGGGGCCTGTTGCAGGCCTGCCTGGGAGGTATGTTTGGGGGAGGAAGCAGAGATCAAAGAATCATCCTCAGCCTTCCCTGCAGAAAGGCGTTTTGCAGCTCTTTGATGTTCAATTTGCCCTCTGCCCCGCATCAAAAGTGTGCCTTGGGACTTGAATAGGACACATTTGGGCCAAGTCATTCTATAGGTCTGGGAGGTGGATAGCATACCTCCTAAAAGAGATGTGCAGAAAAAAATTACTGTAATTCCTGACCTATAGGAGCTTACACTCTAGTTTGGTAGACAAAACCTGGGCGATTTGACCAGTCGATTTTGCTAAGGTCCTTTGACAAACAACAAAAATAATTGATTGCATCATGACTGTGATTTCTATCCTTGACACAAGAGTTCACTAGATCAATTATTCTTCAGAATAAACAAACAAACAAAAAATACCTAAACACAATATCATTTTGCCTGGTATGGTAGACATTCTCAGGTATGTTTCTATACTGATCCTTTTTTTCTTCTCTGTGATCCATTTCTGGTTTGATTGATTAATTGATTGCATTGGAAGCAGATGTAAGTATATATTTTTTCTTTCAGCAAATAAAGTAATGTCTTGCCTGTTCTCTGAAAAACATGGACTTTGGTAGGACAACTTACTGCCAAATCAACCTAAAATAAAGAACTCTTGAAAGGGCACATCAGACTACGTATCACTGACAATATGAAACTAATACCTGCAAATGACAACTCAGGTAACTGCTGATTTAAAGGCAAATGATTGTTTTTACCTTAGTGTAAACTTACATTTCTACACTAGAAAATCCCATGTATGTAATTAAAACAGTTTTGATTTTGAATGACAATTTGAACCAATCATGGAATTATATTTTGGGGCAATTAAACAAGTTGATAATTCTAGTATCTGGCAACTTTCTTTCTTCAGAAGAAAATGCTAAGATTATGTCTGTCTATATGTCCAGAGAGAAATTTATCAAAAACATTGATTTAGATAGAGTGCTAATTGAGTTGACATTGTAATGAACCAGATGTGAAACAAAAAGAACCCAAAAAATTATTGTATAGGAGGAAGTGATTATATATATAGTATTTCTGTAGAAAAAGCCTGTGAAAGAAGTACATGCCTTTTGACACCTGGGAGGGTGGTAGTGGTTTAGAAATGTGTGTGGGTATTTTAATTGGATGTTCTGAGCCTTAGGGAACATATACTGACTGAAAAAAAAAATCTGTGTGTATGTGTGTTACTGGGTATGTGAAGGAGTCAGAGAGAAAGAAGGGAACGTGGTAGGGCTCAATGTGCATTCAATTTCAAACACAGAAACTAGGCCAAGAGGCCAATATTCTTAGATATACACTGGGATTAGTATAAGCATTCACTCTGGGGCTTTTAAGAAATGTAACAGTCTGTAAAAAGGAACATTGGGCAATCTGTAAAAATAATCAAAGGGATATAGAAAGGCTTGCTTTTTATCCCCACACTTTCAACCAATCACCAAGCATCCTTTTTGCCTCAATTTCTGTGGCTTGAACAGAAACGAAGTGGGTTGTAGAAAAATGGAGTGTTCTGGAAAAATGTGAATGGAGTGTGAGAATTAGGAGATAAAATTAACTAATCATTTTTTTCTTTAAAAAAGTGATTAAGGCAGAGGTCCATCTCAATATCAATTATAGGTTGGTGCATAATGAGCCTTCATGTTATGATACCAAATTTACAAAAGGGTAAACAATGAGTGTTTAAAACTTTTATATCCGGGAAGATCCAGTCACCAAGATAACAGTGTTAAACTCAACTGAATAGAAAAAAATAATTATAATATAGAACCTTAAAATTGCCCCTTGGGTTTACTGTGGAAATGGCATATGAGACGTGACGTCGAAGGCCAACAGAGCCCAGATGCATCAAAGTCTGGGTTATATTACACTAATCTCTTAAAGGTCTTTTATCTAATCTCTTTCTGGCCATTCCTAAGTGCTAGGGATATGATTGCCACTATATAAATATCAGAGATTACCTAAAGTTCTCAGGAGAAATCCATCTCATGGACATCAAAACCAGTCTAAGCCTGTATACCCTTAGTCTTTCTTTGATGGAAACAGAAACAAAGGCAACTCAAAGCTTTCCTAACCAGGGAACCTGTAATTTACCAACTTCTAAATGTTTTCACTTCCATTTTACCTTCCTGCACCTATAAGAGGTATGTTGAACCTTAGGTTTTCTAAGAGCAAAAAGCAACAGAGAATATTAACTCCTCTGTTATGTAGTCATGGAAATGCAAAATAACCCTAATCTATAGACCTGGTCACCTGAAAGAAAATAAAAGCCAAAATTCTATGAAGTGAGACAGTAAGCACTGCAATAAAATCATAGAGATCTTTTGGGGGATTCCAGACCAAATTATTTTTTAAAGAAAAAAATAATAGTGAGCCACATTTCCAAACCCTTCGTCATCATGCAGGAGAATAAACATAGGCATAAGCACATAAGCTTTAGAGTTAAATGCCCATGTGTCTGAGGACCATCTCAGCCTTGGGATAGTGGTAAGAAGCTAACCAAGTTATGAATGCTGAGCTCCTAGGTTTCTCTATAGAAAATATAGAAACTACAAACCACACAGGGTTGTGAAGACTGGGGAAGGCTGCTTATATAAAGTGCTTGGCACAGTCTCTGACACCTAGTAAACACTCAATAAAGAGCAGATGTTTGGTTCCCATTCCTTGTGACCAGTAAAAATATGTAAAACATTGAAGAGAAGTGTATAAAACAGGCCATTTTTGAGAAAGGAAGGGGCACTATCTCAGGTCTAGGGGGCAAAAGCGCTGAATCAGCTATAATACAGTAACCAGAGGGCAGATTTATTTTTATAATTTTTCTTTATAATTCCAAATCCCAGCTTCCCACTTCTCCTTTGCAAGACATGAGCATATTTGATGTTTGAATCTGTTTTGACATGATTTTCTCATAAAAAGTATGTTGATTCACTTGTGATAAAATGTACCATGTCTCTTTGTGTCTTAATATGCAATAAAAAAAAATGTATGAAAAACAATTGTTATTCAAAAAGTATTCAACTGACTTCACTCAAACCCTGCAATACATTTAGTGCCATTCATTTGTTCCTACTAAGTTGAAGAACTATTTATATCTTAAGAGTAGTCACTCTTTTTTGTTGTGTGCGTAGCAAATATTTTCTACCAGTCTGTCATTGTTCTTTAAGTTTGATTAAGTTGCCTTTCCCTATTTTAAAGATTTTTTATTTACAATTTCATTTGCATTTTATTTTTCCTTTATATCATTTTGTTTTCATCTTCTTTACTAAGCTTCCCTTTACCACCAGGGCTCAAAGCAGGAATATGGTTGAAAAATTTAGCATTTCCAAATTACAGAATAAATTTAGATCGTCTAAATTATAGAATACTATGCAGCTATCAAAAGAAGGAGGTTGGCCAAATGCATGTATATAGAAGTCAATAGATATGTACATGCTGTTTGTATACATATATATGTATATAGAAGTCAATACATATAATGTCCTCTATTGTAGTAATATATAATAAATAGAGGACATTATAAGATATTTCATGCAATTTCATACTTGTAAGAAAAACAAATATCTCTACATATATACTTATGTATTAAATAAGCAAAGAAAAAATCTATGATACAAAATTCTTTGAAATGGTTTTTGGGGTGCAGGCTTATTTCCAGGGGACTAATTTGAACTTAGATGCTTTAGACTTCCTCATTCATGTACTTTTATAATTAAAAATTCAGTTATCTCAAATTAAAGAAAATGTATTCATGTTATATGCAAAAAAGCAAACAACATCAAGAAATAGGACCTAGACCTGGCAGGTGTGGCTCGGTGGATTGAGTTCCACCTGTGAACCCAAAAGTTGCTAGTTTGTTTCCCAGTCAGGGCACATGCCTGGGTTTAGAGCCAGGTCTCCAGCCAAGTTCCCAGCTGGAGGCCGGTGAGGGGCAATGTACATGGATGTTTCTCTCCCTTTCTTCCTCCTTTCCTTCCCCTCTCTCTAAAAATAATGAATAAAATCTTTTCTTTAAAAAAAAGAATCTTCATTGATTCTTACATTTTTATACTTTGCAGAATCTTTATTAGGTAGAGAGAACTTCTCAACATGAGATAGTTTACCCAATTGTCTCCCAGAACATTCAGTCCACACCATTGTTCTATTTGTGTAAAAATCTCAAATAGTATATAATTGTAGATCAAAGTATTTTCAGATATCTCATAGACCAAATTTTCCAATGTATAATTTGTTATCTTTCCAATTTGATGATTTTGAAAAGTATCTAAAATGTGAAATACCTTGGCCAAGTGTAACATGTCATGTATCCAGGCAAAAATAAGTAAGCTTTATAAATAAAACTTCAAGTGGTTTCCTTGACTGGTTCTGTTCATTTGTTGATTCTGCAAGTCACTACGATTCACAATTTCAACATTGAAAATACTTGTGGAGTTCTTTTATTTAGGACCTTATAATGATCACAAAGGACTGAAGCCGACACACGCATAAAGAAAACCATACACAGTTGACCCTTGAACATGGGGATTAGGGGAACTGACCCCTAGGCAGTCGGAAATCTGCGTATAACTGTAGACTCTCCAGGCGCTTAACTACAGTCAATCTTGGTGTCTGCTGGGGATTCTTTCCAGGATGTCTGAGGTGGAAGTCCTAGTTCTATCAGAAGGTCATCTTGCTCGTAAATGGTAGATTTGGGACTAAGGTCAAGCCTCTCAGCCTCTTGCATTATTGGGGTGCTTTGTTGTTGTTGTTTTTATTTTGTTTTGTTTTTAGTTCCCAGTCTCTGTTTCTATGACGCCACTTGGTCTTCCCAGATATCTAAATATTTTAAATAGCTTAGAGAGGTCACTCCACGCCACTGTACGTTTTTACTGTTATGAGATCTTCTAAAACTCCACAGTATTATTTACTCTTTCCAATTTAACAATTTCAAAAAGTCCTTCAAATTCGAACAGAATTCAGCTGTTCAAAAATTTCCCCTACTGAAAATGTCCCCTATGTAATTTGATTTAAAATTGTGACCTTAGAAATGTTGCCTTTTCTTATCTACAATCAAAAGGGAAATGACAGAGCGAAAAAAGGCTTTACAAATGTTTTTTTGTTTCCTTCTAGGGCTCGTTTGAACCTTTAACTTCAGGCGCCTTGAGAAAGAAATGTATTGCTGAAAATTCAAGTTCTCTAATGGGACTAAAGGCAGAACAAGATCTCTTACCTTTCCAGCTCTGTGCCAGAGGGCCCACCAAGGTGAGACATGATGTTAATATCTGGGCATACTACGTTCTTGGCTTTTCTGCAGAAACTGTCAACAGGGGTGTTAATGACTAGCTGCCAACTGTTAGGGGAGAAACCAGAGTCCATGAAGAACTGAACTAACTGCTTCATTTCACTGGAAGCATTAAATCTCCTTTGCTGCCAGCAGCTTTCAGCTACTTTCAGCATCAGCCAGGTTGAACCAGTGACCTCCAAGGCAAAATCACCAAGCCTCACAGAGCCAGGCCAGGCGATCTGGGGTCACATGCACTGGTTTGCATCCCTTAGGCCTTGCAACTCTCACATTTGACTCATTTTTGACCTCTGGCCTGTGGGCTTAGCATCACCTTTCATATTTTGTCCATCTTAAAGGTGGGAACTACCACCGGAAAGGGTAATGTTGATCAGATGGTTCACACTGTAGTGTATCACAGGAATTTAGAACCTATTTTCTTCCTTCCACTGTTTGTCTTATGTTAAGTTGCTTACAGGGATTAGAGGGGCAGAGGGACAGATTTCAAGAAGATATTTAAAAGCCTTTTCCTGTGAATATCAGCTAAAATTCTCTTGGAATTGTCACTTTGAAGTGTTGGTACTCACAAGGTGTCATCAGTACTACCCAGATGGCTAATGTTTTAAAAACATAACTTTTGGACGAGTGTCACATAAACTTGAGATTTCCTGATACAGTCTGAATTATTTCAGAAGAAAATTAGGTGATTTCGGTTTCAATAATGAGGACCCTTGGCAGTGCTACTGCTATGTGTGGGAATAAATGCAGTGATTTGTAACCTTTGCCCACTTCTGCAGTGTAAATAGTCCTACCATAGCCAATTTTAAGCTACCAACACAGCACAAAAGACAGAGCCGAGAAAAGGTGTGTGGTAGCACACATGTCATATTCCCACCATATGGATATGAGACATAATCTCAAGAGCCTAGGTAACAGTCAACCATAGTGAAGGCATTAGAATTTGTAAATGAGACAGCATGATCTCGTGTAAAGGATATAGTATTAACAGTAGCAATATTATTAATGATATTGGTATTATTTATATGATTTATTAATTTTATTATTAGTGATCTTACCATTGATATTATTAGCATTGCCAATAAAATGGCTTGCAACCTGGTTATGTGCCCTGGCTGGAAATTGAACCAGTGACCTTTGGATTTGCAGGTTGGCACCTTATCCACTGTGTTACCAGCCAGGGTAAGAACTAGAGTTTTTTACTCAAATGGTCTAAATTCAAATTCTGGCCTTCTTCATATGAGCTGTGAAGCTTTAGACAAGTTAATTCTTCATCCGGAAGTCAGAATGTAACAAAAGTGTGTTGCACAGAATTTTTAAGGTTAAAATAACATATATTCTAACAAGGTTCTTAAACCAATATTTGACACACAGTATACTCTTTTATTAGTAGTATTATTATAGCATATAATGGTATTAATAGTACTGGTATTTTTAGTATACCACATACTATTAATATAGAATTAATGTATATACTATGTAATGTGTTGGCTATATTGCATAAACATAGTAATAATATTGGGATTATTACTATTATTTATTATTATTTAGTATTAATATCAATAATATTAGTATTAAGAAAATGGAACAAATTAATTTTTCGTATGTTTAGTATGCCTTCCCAAGCCAAATCTCCATCCAAAGGACATGACCCATACATCTAAATTAATGTTAATAATAAAGTACATATTTATATATGCTAATAATAAAATAGATAATATTAATGGCCATTTTCTCGATGTCAACCACTGTAGCATGTGTTTCGTATATAATTTAATTAACTTCTTTGCATCTGTTTCATTATTTATAAAATGACTTTAATACCTATCATGTAGAATTGTTGAGAAGATTATAAATGTTGATTGTAACTCTTTCAACTCAGTGTCTGGAAAAAAATAGGCATGCAAAAAATGGTAGCTAGTTATAAAAATTATAATAGTAATAAAATCTACTTTATAACTGGTAAGAGTATATACTTTTTGGAAAATGTTTACCATATTGCTCAGTGGGTTACATATGTTAATTAATGATAGGTATTGTAGTTGCAGAATGAAAATAAATGATGGGTATGTAGGTGATTGTTTATCATTTGCTATCAATTATCATTGAGAATGGTTTGGCAAGTCAGGGTGGAGGTTAAGCAGAATACAGAGCTAAAGAGTGTTTTTGGAAAAGCTGACTGTTGTATTTTAATCTCTTGCTCCTATTGGTGGAGGGGCTGAAATGTGAGGATTTTTTTCTTGAAAAGGAGGGTTCACCAGGGCTCCTGCAGCAGGAAAAGAGTTAAATGTTGCCAGCTCTGGCTTATGAGGTGTAACTATTGTAAGGAAGAAATGTTAGACTAGCATGGATATAAGGCGGCAATGCTAATAGTTTTTCCTTCTAGTGTATTGGTATTAAATTAGAACAATTGGGTCTTTGGGGCGATGCGTTGACAGCTGTGGGTTTTTCTGTGCTGTTTTTTGTTGTTTATTTGCTATTGCCATGCCTTTTGCTATTTTAAAACACTTGTTACTTCTCCAGTGGTACCTCAATGTATACTCTTAGCTCTAGCTCTGCCCAAAACATTATCAAATCATTAGTGATCCCAGTTTTCATGTCTTTATCCAGTATACTTACGATGAATCATCTTAATAATTCCCTTAAAATATCATTCCAAAGTCAGTCCATACACCTCCTAATCTCATACTCAGTGATAAACATGGGAGCATATGGCTATAAAATGAAAGCCCTTGTTTCCATGATAGGAAATGAGTGTGACCTCATTCACTTGCTTGACACTGGCTGCCACCTCCTTGGGGAAGAATAACTTAATAAACTCAGGCTTTCTCCTCAGTGACTCTATAAAAGCCAGGGTTAGTGCTCACAGCACATTCAGAATCAATGCTGCTCCCACCTGAAAGCAGAGAAGCTAAATACTGTAGATGTGGTTCAATGAGTGGTGTCAGGAAATCTAATCCTTGGTGAAGGATATTTTTGGAATATCTGAGCCTAGGTTCAGATCTAAGATGGAGTTCTCAACCAAATCATATATATGATTACATTCACATAAATATAAACCTTAGGGGTAGGCCCAGAAAGGGAAATAAAATTGCCATGTAAGGGACACACTCCTCTGCACATGCAAGGTGGTGAACATTGAGAAATAAGAATACATGTGTGTAACATACACATAAAATTTTAACAATGCCAGTAAATAAAAGTGCCAAGTTGAATAATCAGAACAATCCATTCTGCCAATGAAATTTGAAAGGTAAAACAAATAATGCCTGATACCCTTCAAATTGTAGTAAGAGAGGTTATTCTTAAATATTGCATATGAAAAAATGAACTTTTATAATTTTTTCAAAGGCTATTTAGAAATAGGAATCAAATACCTCACTCTATATATATGATATATTAATTTCTCATCTGTGTGTCTGTGCTTAATATACAGAAATTCATGACTGCAAAATTTATAATAACAAAAATGTTGAAAATTGCCTACAAATCCAAAATTAACAATAAAAGTATTTTTGAAGACATTTTTATAATATGTAAATTACTTAGGGTAAGATAACAGGGGTGATAATAGTATATGGACCTTCATGACTTTAACTATATTAAAACATGTGAAGAAAAGATCCAAAGTTAAAGTTATTTCTAGCTAATGGGGTCATGAGTCATTTTTACTTGAGAATTTTTTGAATGATATTCAGCGGATTATATAATCAGGAAAATAAAAGTAATTTTAAAAAGGTACTTCATGCTCATCTATAAAACATCCTGAAATATGTCTAGACAGACTCGATAAAGAACACTAAGGACTTACAGTTACACAAAATATTGGAAGAAATTGGGTTGACTTTTCCAGAATTAAAATGACCCTTTTCATTGACTGATTGCAAAATTGCTTTAAAAAATACTTATAATTTGAGGTGCATGAAGTCAAAGGGAAACGAAAACTTAAGAAGAGAGGTGTCATGTTAAGCAAGGTGGTTTCAAATGGGTTTGGCTCAACAGAAAACGTCTTTGAAATGTGTGTAGGTTTCCAGATAAGGACGAACTGTCACCAACAATTGCTTGTGAGTCACTGGACATCTAGTCTTTCCGTTTAGGGACAAGAAGTGCAGGGGAGAAAGAAAACTAAAAGAGAACGGATGTTGCTTTGCAGTCAAATCTCAGATTTCCCTTTTTGTTCTTTCATGTTTGCCATATTTGAAAATAAATCATAAATCATGTCTCTCCACTCCTGGGAATGCAGCCTTGCAGCTCCGTTACTCTGCACTTCCCGTTGAGGGAGCCCTCCCAAGTAGTATTTCAACTAGGTAAAAAGTGAACTCACTCAAATAACCAGCTTCATCTCAGTTTCTTGGAAGTTTCCTCTGACATTTCCAATGATTAAATGTAGACCTGGGCTCATTTCTTATAGCTGAAATGCCCCAACTTACCAGCTAACTATTACAAATAAATAAAGAAATAAAAGATTCTCCTCCATCAGTTGATTGATTCTTTGCATTTGTTTGAAGAAAGTTAATTATCATAACCAGAATTCTCTAAGTTATTTTAGGAGAGGTTAGTAAAAGCCATTTGTACTAGATAGCAAAATATCCTTCTTTTCAATTACAGTTTGTTAAAAGTTTGGATATTTCTGATGATACAACCTCTTGAGGGGAGCAGACCAGTTTATTAAGAATTTACTATATTTCTCAGTATGAGCATTTGCTAACTTTTACATTGTATAAAATCATTTGTTTCTGGACCTCTATGTAGGACAGAAAAAATGTTTCTTTTTCTTTCTATTAGTGATAAGTAGTATTCTCTAAAGGAAATAAAATATTTAATTCTGAAGTGTAATAAACAATGTGGAATTAACTCTAACAACATAAATCTATTCAGTCACTAGAGATTGACACAGATTAGTAAACAAAGCAAAGCATGAAAATGCATTCCCACCCATAAATCTTTAGGAACATTGTGCTTTCAAAGACCAAAAACTATTCACTGGTTATTTGTTCTTCTTCTTTGAATAATAAATATTAATCCAATATGGCTGAAGTACATTACAGTATTTAGTTTTCCAAAGATGGCATGGGAATACATAGTTAAATGGAGAGTACAGACAGCTGTTTCCTCAGACTATAAATATTCCAAAAGCAGTTTTAAAATGCTTCTACTTTAACACAGGAAGAATTGAAGGGCAAACTCACTTTATGATTACTTTTTAAATTTCATGAGTATGGAATTTGTTCCAAAATTGACTAAGACTTTAAGGAGGAACATTAACGTTTCTTACTGAATTTAAAGTCTGTCATTCTTCCAAATATTGGTTGAAGATCCAGAAAAGGAAGATGTCCCTCCTTTTTTGCTCATATTATGGATTTTATCCAAAAATCTCAATATACTTTACACAACTTAACTCATAGTCCAGGCCCTTTAGTATTTTGAATGAGTATTAATGAGACTTTTATTCCATACATGGTAGCGCGGAGTTTCTGGAAACATTGGGTGAAGTGCATGAGATGTGTACTTCATAGCCCAGCATGTTTGCAGATGAGCCAAGAATAGCAAACAAGATTTTCACTGGACCGTTTAAACCACCAGACACGCAAAAGTTCATAGATACTAAATAATTTAGAAAACAGAATGAAACATGGTCTAGAAGACAAAGTTCTCAACTCCAAGTCTGCCTGTGTGTGAATTTGAACAAATCTCTTCATTTTAATGGTCTTGGTGATCTCATTTCCCCATCTGGGATGAAGAGATTTCTAAGATTTCTTCTAGATTCTGATGTACTTTTTCCCTTAAAAAAAAAAACAAACCTTTTTAAAAAAAAATTTAGTGAGTGCATTGGAGTCATAACAGTTCATAACGTTATGTAAATTTCAAATGCACCATTCACCAACCAAAGTCAAGTTTCCTTCTATCACCATAGAATCCCTTTACCTCCTCTCTCTTCCAATGCCCTTCCTCTCTGATAACCATTCTGATATCTTAATTTTCTGTGGCATTACTCTAGAAAAGGGGTCTTGAGTGAAAATAAAAATTGTTCAAAATATTTGTGCAAATAGCATGGCAGGATGTTCCTGTGTATCTCTTCATTATTTTTTTTAGCAATATTTACTGAATTTGGCCTCTTCTTTCATAGCCCTTAAAAGAATTAGCTCATTCTTGTTAAATGACTCTTTACCCAACTTGTTTCCAACAAAGTCAGTTACAAATAACATTAGTTAAGATATGCCCTAGAAAATGATATAATTAGCCTCACCCTTCATCTTTCTCCCCCGCCCCCCTGGGGATAAAAACGTAGGTAAATAAAAGCAGAGTGGTTAAGAATTCAGGTTCTGGGAAAAAAAAAAAAAAGAGAATTCAGGTCCTGGAATCTTACTTAATAAGAATGAAAAGTACCTCTGCAATTTATTTCATGTGTGACTATGGATAAAAATTAATCCATCCAAGGTTCAATTTTCTTATCTCTGAAATGGGGAAGATAATGTACTATTAATAATAGTATGAAGTAAACAAATATAAAGAATTATCACAATACCAGATACATAGTAAATAGCATTGCTTCTCCTTTTTTTCCCCCTTCTCTTTCTTCTTGATAGATTCCTACTGGAAGCCTAGGAACTATATTTCCCAGAATCTATTGCCACCACTCTTCTGGTTGAAATTCCCTTAATGAGATATATTTGTGTGAGATTTTTTTTTTAAGATTGTATTTATTATTTTTTTAGAGAGAGGGGATAGGAGAGAGGCAGAGAGGGAGAGAGGCATCGATGTATGGTTGCCTTTCACTTGCCTTCAGCTAAGGACCTGGCTGGAGACCTGGCTTGCAACCTGGTTATGTGCCCTGGCTGGAAATCAAACCAATAACCGTTGGGTTTGCAGGCTGGTGCCTTATCCACTGTGCCACCAGCCAGAGCTGTGTGAGATTTTGAAGGCAGAAAAGAAATGGAAATTAATACAAATCCTTTCTTAGGGGCAGGCAAGTTGGTGTGTTTTGGTAGCAGACAAATAGGAGGCGTTGTCAGAGGCTTTAATGAGACCCCTTTAGAATTACCATTTTGGTGTCAAAGGTAACTGAGATTATTGGCATTGGTCTCCAGCAATTTCTGTAATATTCCAATTTCTGGAAAGAAAAAAGTATTTTCTCTCAAGTGTCACTTCTTCATATCTTTTGTAAGCACCTAATTTCCAGATTTAGATGTCTTCCAGCTTGAGTGGTTTCTGTTTCTTATCTAATCCCTGGCTGATAAATATTTCCTTCTTTATCTACTGTTTCTTAAAATTCTATAATAAGTTACTCAATAAGAAAGGAATAAAGGAAACTAATAGCAATAACAATAACTTTCAAGTTTCAGGTCTTTACTCATATGACATGTTTCTGGTGAGTTAGATAGTCTGTGTAGTTAGATCAGACTGCTCTATTTAAACTTTTAACCCTGCTTCAATTTCCCTGCTCTTTGAAAAACTTCTTACCATTTTCCCACTACTTTAAAATAATACTGACCTTACTTGCTCATTTTGTTTAGTGTATTTATTCTGGGAAATTATTAAGCTCAAGAGGTTGAGCAGTTTTGATCAGTTAGTTCATTATTGAATATTCAGCTCTTCAAAAGGTATATGTTATGTAGTAGGTGCTCAATAAACACTTGTTGAGTTAATGAGTGAATTGAGTACTTATTATATACTAGACTTTGTTTTAAATCCTATATGTGCATTATCTTATTTAATCATTCTTAAACTCCTATCCATTGGCTATTACTATTATGCTTAATTTATAAGAGCAAAGACAGACACAAAAATGGTTGAGCAAAGCTTTGAACTTAAGCGGACTCCTATACCTATGTTGTTAACCATGATACCACATTGAATATTTACTCCTTTTCTGCTATTGAATTAGGTATTGATGTTGTCCTGAAATCTCAAGAAGATACCATATTTATTTCATTTATAAAATAAGAAAATTGAACCTTATAGAAGTTAAGCAATTTTTATGAGACAATACAGCCATTCAATGGCCTAGCTCAGTCCTCAGCCAGGACTGTTTGCTACGAGAATCCAAGGACTATACATATTACCAAACTAGGGAATGTTTTTCATAGGTCATTAGATGCTTTGCTCTTGAATTCAGATAAAGCATATAAAGAAAAGTTATGTTCTTATATACTGCCCATGAGTAAAACCAGAGACATTGGTTTGAATCTGCATATACTTTTATTAGAACAGGCACATTTTAGTGCAAGGGAGGTCTTCTTGTCAGATGTTAATATAATCTTGGTTATAGCATATTATTTTCATTAAGCAATAACTGTTTCCTGGGTGTGAGCCTATTTAGCTTATAACAGGACACTGTAAATACTGTGTTCCCAATTACAAAGCTCAGTAAAAGCAAAACAGCTGTCTAGAAAGAGGCATTTTTATGGGATGAATGAACATCCCAGGTCATATTGTTATGGAAAAGGAAGTTTTGTGAAACCAAACTTTAAAAGGAAAGTTGAGCTCTGTGTATTCTCCTTTTCTTTGTGTGTGTGAGAGAGAAAGAGACAGAGACAGAGACAGAGAGATAGACAGAGAGACAGAAGAGGAGGAGGAGGAGGGAGAGAGAACTAGATGATGTAGACAGCAGTATCTTTTAGTGTGGGTCCTTTGGAAGGCCCCCTGCCCTCCATTCAGTAATCACATAAGCATAGGAGGAAAAGCTGAGTGTAGCAGCAATAGCAATAAGTTGCTTGAAATGGGTAGTGCAGCTTCCACTGGGGATGGAGGGACTTTATACAAGGCAATAGCTGCAGGCGGTGTTCTTCACTGAGTGCAGTCATGGGGTTGCATCCAAGAAGAGGGTGTGATTTGAAAATGAGCTGCCCTTTCTCCCCCCTCTTCTCTCCCCTCCCAGAATCTCAAGATTTTCACACTCCAGTCATTAGAAGATGCTAACTTGGAACTTGTGGGTAAAAAGGACATTTCTCTACATATACCTCATTCCTCACTTTTGTAGCCCTAATGTGATTCGGTAGGCTTTTCAACCATCTTGTGTAACATCTACTTCTGTCATTCTGCCATGATCACATATGTCGCTTGACAAGCATTTCATTTGCAGAGATAATAGAACTTCGATATATATTTTGAACATTCCACAACATTTTCTTCTGCATAATAATACTGTTGTTGAATGCGGTCCTGTCTTTGAGTTTATGTAATAGAAAACTGAAGTCATTAGGAATATGAAGGGTAGTTTAGTATCTGGATATGTAAAAAGGATGCTGGACTGGGAATCAGCAGACCTAAATCCTGACCTTGGTTGTTCCACTAATTAAGGGTGTGACCTCAGCTAATTCAGTTAACCTTTCAGGTCTTTATGCCTTTCTTCTCTAAAAGACTGAGACTCCAAAGTCCGAAAAGTGTATTATTTTATCCCCTCATAAAAGGAAAAACAAACATAGCCAAAGAAAAAAAATCAAGATTGAACAAATTAAAAAGTTTATTTAACAATCAGATTTTTATATTGGTCACAAAATGGTTTCTTTTTCACTTATGCCAGGCATCAATGATGACTAAGGATAAGACAGTTTATCTAATTTAGTAAATGTTAGTGACACTAGTGAACATTAATAATAATACCTGAGCTTACTTATGAGGACAGTTCAATAAATTCAGATGAATTTGGTTTTTTTGTTTTTGTTTTTTTTTAAGATTTCATTTATTATTTTTAGAGAGAGGCGAAGGGAGAGAGGCAGAGAGGGAGAGAGACATCAATGTGTGGTTGCCTTTTATCTGCCTCCAGCTATAGACCTGGCTGGAGACCTGGCCTGCAACCTGGTTATGTACCCTGGCTGGGAATCAAACCAGCAACCTTTGGGTTCAGAGGCTGATGCCTTATCCACTGTGCCACCAGCCACGGTTCGAATGTGGGGTTTTGTAGATTGTTGTATTGACATCTTATTTATAACTACAGACAGGCTTCAGGAGCATGGTTCATGTATTTACCAATGAAAATTAAAGATTAGGATCTTCATTTGTTCTTGTAAAGGACTAGGCATCATAGTGACAAGATAAAATTTAACAGACTGGGGCAAAGTGTGTGGTACATGGACTATTCTCTCACTGGAATAGAGTGCTAGCGATGACAGATTTTAGAGGTCCTGGAATTATATTAATTTTTTTTTTAATTTGGTAACATCGTTTGAATCAATTGTATTTATAAAAGACAATTGTTGGTAAACCTGATTATGTAATAGCTTTGCGATGCAAAAGATTTGTCTCTCTGACCAGAGGAGAGATGACTGGCATAGTCCTTAGCTGTTTCTGCGACCTGCAGCAGGTCTGGCGGGCGTGAGCTCGGAGCAATGTCTGAAGGGATGGATGACGATGAGAGCAAGCACAGTGTGTACCGGCCTTTTTTGGATTTGTGGAATAGATAGAAACGAGGCTGAAACATCTACTCCTGCTTGGCATGAAGGGTCTTCCAATGTTCCCAGTTGGTGACAATCACAGGGTGTGTTTATACAATTGAGACTTGGGTAGAATACCATTTGCAGAGGAAAACTTTGAACGGTGTCCCAGGTTTTTCATTTTGTAATCACTGAAATATGTTTTTTGACTTGATGCGAATTAACTTGTTTTAATGGGCTGCAATTAAAGGTGTATGGCTTGGCAATTTCTGTCTCTTTTAAAAACATTTGTTTGTTTATTCTTTCTCTGTAACTCAGGGAAAACCCAATCCATGTTGGAACAAGGCTTTCTAAGACATGGAAATAATCAGGTGGTGAGATGGATTCATCATGATTCCCACGACCTTTTCCACTTTCACCTTCTCCCCTGTGCATTTATTTCACCATAGAGATGGAAATGTAAAACAATCCAGTCCGTTTCCTGTTAGTGGTCTCAAAATCTACTCCTTTAAAATCTAAATTGGCACCATGAAAATGGACTGAATTAGGGTTCCTAAACTTTATCAACATCACACAGTAATACAAAAAAATACTATAACCCTTGTAAATGATGGTATAAACCATCATTTTTTAGGAGCACATTTTAAAAAAACATTTGAGAAAGCTTGTGATAAACTCAAAAGGGAACCTAGAAATAAATATATTATTTGCACGATTCAAATAGCTCCATAACTTTGCTTGCATTTATTTTATATCATCAGAATGGTTTTGCTTACACCAAAATATGCCTAGGCGTTAACTCAGGGAAGTAATATGGGAGATGTAATTGGGTGTGTTCTTCGTCTTTGCAGTTTTATGGAGGAACGTATTGGGAAGTGGGAGACTCTCCTAATAGAGATTGTTCAATCTGTTAACTGTCATATTTCTTTTATTTTTTGGCTCAATTATTATTTTCCATTTTAATCCATACAATGATCTCACTTAACATGGCAGCTGAATTCCTCATGGCCATGTCAGCTCACACCACCTTCTCTGTAGATTGAGGTCACATAAGGGAAAGAGGACTATTTGTGGGGGCATTTGAGAGAGGCCACAATCTCTGACTAGTTTGTAAAATTTGGAACATGTGATCATTGTTCTTGGGCGACAGCTCAGGGTTACACTAGTCTTCAAGAACATAACTTAGGAAAAGTTAAGAACTCTTTCTTAGAAAGTTAAGCAGTTAGTTCAGGGTTCCCATATTTTATATGTTATTTTTTTTTTCCTCCTCATTTCTCAAGCCATTGAGAGAGTACCTGGTAGGAGTTCGTGCTGATTGAGGAATGTGAGTGAGAAGGCACGTAGTGTGATGACCTGTACACGGCTTTGTGCCCATGTCTGTAGCTTTTCTTACCTCTCTCCTTGCGGGTTACACCCCAGGACACAGGTAGTAGAGGGACAGCCAGCAGTTCCATGACAGAACTCTCTCCCTTTCATATGCACCCACCAAAGCAGACTTTGAAGAGCCCCTGACCAAAAAGGGGGAGAGGCAGTACCCTTGAACTCCTGCTCCCCTGGCCTGTCAAAATGTCAAGGGTTCCTGACCTACATCAAGCTTGAACTACAGTATCATCTTGGAAGTGACATGGCCTGAAATGTCACTCTGTCCAGGGAACTTTCACCTTGCTTTCTTGAAAGATGATTTTCTTTATATGCACCAAAGATTTTGACAGAAAAATTGATGGTTGTAAACACATACTTTGACTTGGATGACCCTCCAGGTCAGTTCCAATTATGAATTGATGCTGTACATGTACATTACTTAAAATGTGTCAAAGCAGCAAGGACTCATCACAGTTGATTCTTCAGGACCACTTTATGACGGGGTTGAATCCAGCAAACCATTTTCTGTGCTGTTCTTTCACATGATCACCCGGCTTTTGCCATGTGTTCTTCTGTACTATTTTTCCTGTTATAAATGCTGCTTTAGGCCTATCTCGCCTGCTAAATGATACACCTCAAATTTTATTTCTACATCTTCTGGGTGGCAGGTTTATTATTGAAAAACAAAAACAAAAGCAAAACAGGAGTAGCAGAGTAATTCATTCTGACATTTTCTCAAAGCTATCCCTTTCTGTCCTTCAAATGAAACCTTGCATGGAGGCCCAATAGACAGAGTTCAATTAACATTTTCAAGTAGCTTAGTTTTAATAATACAGTGGCTCCCTAGTGGGTAGGATGGGGGAGCTGAATCTAGGGCTCTGGGGAACCCAGTTAGATAAAACACCGGCAGAGGTGTTCTCCAAAATTTTCAATTATGATATCTTAAATTGTTTTTAAGCACTTCAGCAGATACTCTGGGGAGGTGTATGTGTATTATTTAGCATGCACCCTGGACACTTCTATCACTTAATAGAGATGCAGAATCCAGAGATTATCGGTGTTATGCTCGTCAGGAATGCACCATCCAGAACTGAGGCCTGGCCTCAGGAAGCCCTTTCTCTGGAAGTGGCTACTTCAAGGGTTTTGTTACTTGCATCTGGGTCAATCACTGTTTCTTTGATAACTAATACAGCTGCTGTCAGTGGAATGTTGACAAGGATGATTAATACCAAAAATGGGTCCTTGCTAGAGAATTTAAAAATATTCCCTGTACAGCCCTGGCTGGCGTGGCTCAGTTGATTTAGTGCTGGCCTGTGAACCAAAGGGTCACTGGTTCAATTCCCAGTTAGAGCCCATGCCTAGGTTGCAGGCCAGATCCTCAGTTAGGGGCATGTGAGAGGTAACCACACAGGGATGTTTCTCTCTCCCTCTCTTTCTCCTTTTCTTCCCCCTCTCTCTAAACATAAAATAAATAAATAAAATCTTTTTTAAAATAAAATAAAATATTCACTGTACATCTATTGGCAAAAATATTTAGAAGAGATTTCCCACACATGCATGAACAGTAAGAATTCCGGGAGGGGTTATAGCCTACACACCCTTGGAAAGATGTTCTCATCTAAATTCCCCAAAACCCCTGTGTCCAGCCTTGGATTCTGGGCAATTCTGGTGGTTTGGTTCCGCTTTAACGGTGACGGAATTCTGGCTCTGGAATGTTGCTGTGTCTGCTTTTAGAATATTGCTCTGTCTCAAGTGAGCTTTTCTTGCAATTTATACTCGGTCTATCCCAAAAGTATCAAGCCAATGTCAATATAATTAAAACAATTTGGGCAGCCGATATTTTTGGGTCAGATCCCATAAAACCAGTGCCTAATAAGGCAGTGAGCTGAGACTTTCTTGAGCCAATAAAACAGGAAACAATTTCTTGTTTTTGCTTTCTAAGCATTGTTTTGTGTGTGTTTTATTTGTATGTATGGCAGAATTTAGACTGAAATTTCATTTTGCTATGACTGAGAGCAAGGCTGGAGTAGTTAGCTCTGACTCACCCCAAAGTTCATCGTTGGTCACTGGTACAGGCCAAATTGTTATTCATAACCAAGGCAGCTGAAGTCCACTTTCCATTGTCTCTTAGTACTCAGAACTTCTTTGCTTTGAAGAATAAAAGCACAGTGGACACAATATTTATGTACCTCCAAAATGACATTTTTAAAATTGCATCCTGATTTATTCATTTCTGTCTATGATCTTCCTGAAATAGCTTATTTTGATGCCAAGAGAACTTCCAGAATCAGCTGACAACTCTTAAAATTTTTTTGCCCAATTTTAATGAGAAAAAATATAAACATACCACTGTATAAGCTTAAGTTGTACAGTGTGATGGTTTGATATTTTAAAATGTACATATATTATAAAATGATTGACATGATAGGTTCAGCTCATACCCACCATGTTGTATATTGGGGCAGCGGGGGGGGGGGCGATCCTCAAAAACTGGATTTAGTATAAAAATTGTGTACTTATTCTTACAGGTTTAAACTTCAGACACCTTCAAAGTATTCTCCATTTGATGCTATACACCTACTGAGATGGTTTCTCCCACTGCTCAAAGCAGCTTATTTTGATGCCTTTTAGTGATTCTGTCAGTTTTTGTTTTGCCTCTTCCACATTTGGCAACATGGTTACCTTTGAGGTATTTTTTATGGAGGATAACAACAACAAAAAAAGTTGCTTGGGGTGAGATTGAGTGAATATGGAGGGTGGTGCATGAGGGTCATGCTGATTTTGGTTAAAAATTGCTGAACACTCAGCATAGTGTGAGCAGGTGCACTTATAAGTCACCCATCATGAAATGAGCAAACATATTGAAAGAAAGATTCTTCAAAAATATTCAATGAAGCCAAACGCAGCCTCTCACAATAACACCGTATGGTACACTGATACAGAAGGGTTCCTAGAACACTCACCTAGGGAAGAAGCCTGTTCTACAAGGGGCCCGCCCTCCAGGAGGTGAGTCTGATATTCTTGGGTCCTCCCTCCTAAATACAGTAACAAGAAAAGAAAGAAGGAAAGAAAAAAGAAAAAAAAATTCTCCTTTAAATGAAAACTCTTTGGATTTGGTCTCTTAACAACTTTCCTATGTATCTTACAGTAATGGTAACCCTCATGTTCTCCATTACACCCATAGCACTTATAAGTGGAAGTTTGTACTTTTTGACCATCTTCCTCCAGTTCCCCCTCTTGCCACCCTCCCTATCTGGTAACCACAAGGTCTGAGGTTTTTTTTCTTCTTGTTTCGATTCCATGTATATGTGAGATCATACAATATTTGTCTTTCTCTGATAGCTACTTTTGAAGCATTTCCTAGGTGCTGTTTTCCCCTAAAATGAAAATATATGATCCCTCTCCTCAGGTATTTTATTGGTGAGAAAAGACATTTATGCAGAAAAATTACTTACTGAATATAAGGAGTTAAATAATGAATTTTTTTAATGAGATAATAAAAGTAGTGATTCAAAGAGAGATCAATCTGTGACTTTTGTGACCAAAGACGATGTGAGCATTGAAGCAGGTTCATCATATGCTGGAGATGTAAGCAGAGCTGAAATGCATGCGAAAGAGCACAGATTCTAAATTTTGTGGTTTTTTTTTTTTTTTTTTTTTTTTTTCCATAAAGAAGGGCAGGGAGGGAGGCAGAAAGGGAGAGAAGCTTCAATGTATGGTTGCTTTTCACCTGCCTCCAGCTACAGACCTGGCTGGAGACCTGGCTTGCAACCTGGTTATGTGCCCTGGCTGGGAATTGAACCAGCAACCTTTGGGTTCGCAGGCTGGCACCTAGCCACTGTGCTACCAGCCAGGGCTAAATTTTGTGTTTTTCTTTGCAATAAAAAGTCCATTCATTCCAGGAAGAATGTAAGGGGATGTGCTTGCTTCAGCAACACATATACTAGAATGTAGGGGTAACAACCCAACTCGAGTGAAATGTTCACAGAAGTACAGATATTGTGCTTCTGTGAGATTGGCTAGGTGGGATGACTCAGGGCTGGCAGGAAGTCACATTTCTTCCTCTTTTTAGGTACCTGCTAAGAAATAACTTTTGGTCATTTTCCCAGAACAAAGTAAATGATGGAATTTTGAAATGAACCTGTTCAGTATTTTCCCAAGCTAGGAAACTAGCATGGAAATTAATGAAAGGTCAGAGGCTGTAACTGAAAACAGCTTGAAAGACACTGAAATCTGTAACCCATCCCCTTCTTCCACCTCTCCCTCATCTCTGTTTGCTTGTCTCGTTAATCAGAAAAACCTGCCTCTACCTTAAGTAGATGGGGCAGGGTTGTAAATTCTTTAATATCACAATCAAACATGCCTGAAAAAGTGACTTCCTTATTTCTCTCCAATGACTTTGATCTCCTTTATGAACTCCCATTTATTCAGTAGGTGACTTAGAGAGATAAATTTACTCATGGAAGATTTATCCCAGCCAAGTGTTCTCACTTTGAAAGTTCCGTAACTTCCTCTCTTTTTCTCCAGAAAGGCAATTCGGATTACGGGAGAGGGTATTTAGATGGCATCCCAGCAACTAACACAGTTGTGTTAGTTGGAACCCATGGGAAGCAGATACTAAAACAGAGTGGGAGATCAAGGGATTTACTGCAATGCAAGACCTGTGACCATGGTAAAGGGGAGAAAACAGGACCAGGCAGGGAGAGCCTTCAGGCTAGGTGTGGTACCTGCAAAAAGAAGGATGGAAGGAAGCAGGGCAAGGCAGGAAGGCTAGGGCCCAGGTATGACAGATGCTCTGCCAAGCCAACCTCAAGCTTTGGAGGAGAAGTTGATTGGTAGAAGAGTCTTCTGGTGGACAGAAATGAACACGTGCTAGGATTCCTGCTATTTCCAATCATTGCCAGGGGCTACCTGGAAAAAGGATGCTCTTGTCTCAAAAGGTAGGCTATTCCGAAGGCTTTAAGGAAGCTCTCCGCTAACTGCACTTCTTACAACTAGAGAGTCTGTCTTGAACAGAGACCTGAACAGTGTGTTTCCATTGCTGCCAAAGTTTCTTTGGATTCTTGGGTTTTATTGGTCTCAGCCTCAGCTGTCTTCTCTTGACAGATGACACTGCTAAGGGGCCACTGGTGCCATGCCTTGAAAGTTTGTCACTTTATCTTAATGGGGCTGGTGTAACTTGGGATCTTTTCTTCTCTGTCTTGGTCAGGGCTTATTGAGTGTCCCTGGAAACTTGGCCACACCTTGACTTTTAGGATATTGTGACAGCCTATAAGGATCCCCAGAGAACTCTACAATCAACTTTACATGCCTGCTTGGGGACCCCATGGGAATGCATCATGCATAAAAGTTGACAGCAGTGGTGTTGCCATTTCAAATAGAGGATGTTATGTTGAATTTGAATGTGAACTCTCTAAATGGGTGCCACCAAATGCTTTGTGTGCAAATAACAAACCCAAAGTATGGGAAATAAAAAAAACATGGTATAAAAATAGGAACAAAAGATGTTGAGCATGTCAAAGAAAACAGTGGATTTAGTATTGTTGATGGAAATAAAGCTTTCAATAATTGTAATTGGTGCCAACTAATGTCCCCAGAACCATAAATGATCTGGTAGAATTTTGAGTGTGTTGTACTTTGCTTTGACTCAATTAGCCATTGATTTATGCAACAACTATTGCTTAAAAGTTGAGTTGGTCACCTACTCTATTAGTCATGGATAGCCAAACACAAATTTGGAGTAGGGATATAACATAGATCTGTATTTTAGACAATCGAGCACTTCAGTGGTTCTCACACTTCAGTGGCACCTGGATGGCTGATGAGAACATGGATGGCTGTTCTCACCTCCAGGGATTCCCACCCAAGTTGGTCCAGGGAGGAACCCATGATCTGCATTTACAAGATCTCAGGTGATGCTGGCCTTGCAGGTCTCAGGACTACCTCCAGAACTGCTGAAGTAGCAGGTAGAATGGAGCCAGGCGGCACCAAAGGAGGGGTTGTAATTAGATGTTATACCTCTATTTTATAGAAAATTTATGCTCAGTCCACTCAATAACCTTCTTCAAAAGTGAATCTCTTGCTACTTCCTATCAGTGAGAATCATTTAGGCTGTAGTTCATTTTCCAAGGGCATGCATTGTCTGCATTCTTAGGAGTAAGGAAAGAGAAGAACTTAAGGAAAATCATAGCTAGTTCAGAACAATTTTTAAAAAGGGAGGCATCTTCTCTATTTTGCAGCCATGGAGAAATGTCAGGCCTGAACTATGTCATGAGAGACAACCTTGTGGTCCAATGGCTTTGGATCCAGGCAAAGCATCTGTTCCATATGAAACCCTGCAGGTCCCTTATCTTCCTCAAGCACTTATCTTTCCTCGTCTGTGTAAAATATGATTAGTAACCCTTTCCTCTCAAACTTAGTGGAGCGATAAATGAGATTGTATGAATAAAGTTAAGATACAAATTGGGCAGGCAGATTATATTGATTCTCCTCCTTTTTTGGACCTAAATAAAACTAAAGTAAGTATCTACATGTGTGTCTGTGTGTGTGCATGTATGCGTGCATGTGTGTGTGTGTGTACATGCCAAAGTAGAAGATAGATTGGAGTTGGCAGAATTAAAGGCAGGACCAGATTAGACGTACTTTATCCCTTTTATGGATAATTTTTACTCAATATCAATAATCTTTTCAAATTTAATTATTGACATCAGTGAAAGTTCTTTATTATATATATGTGCATGTATACACATATATATTTTTTAACAAAGAAATGAATTATCTTCATTCTTAGAAGTCAGGAAAACAAAAGCGTACATATAAACATGTATATATACACATATATATAACATATGTTGGTATGTGTATGTGTAAGTGCGTGTGCTTGCTTTGTTTGTTGTTTTTGTTTTCTTTTTGGTACCATTAGGAGTGTGTACCAGATGTGGGGAAGCAGGGACCGGGGTCAAACATTTGTTTTCACTTCTGCACAGCTCACGAGTTCCCTATATGTTTTGACTTACATCTCAGCTTTCTTGGAGTTAACGGTGCTTCAACTATGAAGTCAGAGAATGATGTCACCCCCCCGCTAGCCCTCCCCCACCCCAGGAACCCTGCACATACGCTCACACCATTTCTCTGCTCTCATCTGTCAGGGGAACCCAGAGGGCTCTTTGTTCTTCTGGGTGGGTGGGCTTCTCAGAGGTCATTAAGGCCTTAATGACCTTTGCTTCCAGGACACTTGCTTCCTCACTTCCCATCTGCAAAGACAGCCAAGCCGTGGTTTGGAGCCTGAGGGCAAGCTGCTCCCTGCATTACTCGGAAAGGAAGGAGTCACGAAAACCACTTGACGGTGATGCAGCTCAGCCCTGAGAGTCTGGATCTTGCCAAAGACACAAATGCTCACTGGGCTTTTTAATATCCCCAGCCAGAGCCTGACATGTGAGCCATCGTCCGCATTTTCCTGATGGCTTCTGGATGTCATTAGTGGAGTCATTTTAAATCAGATGATGTCCTGCATAGTCCTATAAGTAACTCTGCCATTTGGGAGCCAGTTAAAAACTGTAAAGCAAAAGCCAGCCAATTATCTAAGGCAGCTGGAACTGCATTTCTGAAAAACTGCTGGTGAGTCCTAAGTCTGCCCGATAATTTAGCTGAGTAAACTTGGGCACGTTGACTGAATCACCTCATTTCCTCCTCTGCTGGAAACGGCACAGTTATGCTTCTCTCCCAGGGCAGACTCAGAGCATGTATGTGTGCTGTGTGTAATGTATTACAGGTGATGTATTCTGTATTACATGCTATGTATTATACATTACAGGGATATTACATCATCCATCCTCTGCTCTCAAGCTCACTATGACCACCTGTCCCAGCCACTAATTCCTCTCTTCTGTTAGGACAGTGAAACTTACATCATAGTAAAGATTCAACAAGAAATGATACATAAAATGACTTTTTAACCTATAAAATATGACATATATTAAGAGTATTACTTATTACTTTAATATATTAAAACACAATATGTATAGTTATATATCATGTAGTAAGTTGAATAATATATATACACATACTAGCTTATGTACTATGTAGTATCACGATCTATAATATGTTAAATAGCAATATATATTACATATTATGTATTATTGTATATTGTATACTAGGGTATATTATTTATGCATGATTACTTATTATTTGATATTATAAACTACATGTTTCAGACAATCTGATCACAGGAGGATACAAAAATCATTTTAAAGTCACTTTTACTATTTTAAATAACGATACTATTGAGAGAAAAACATAGAGGGTGAGCATAATCAACTGCTTTTAGAAGACATTTGAGATAAGATTTTTACTTATATTGGCAGAATCTAATGTGTGAAGAAATTTGCAGAATTATGTGTTTGATTCTTGTGAAAACTGTTCTGAAATGCAATACTATTTTAAAAACACCTATTCTTGACTAGTTCATATTTCTCATAAAGTCATGAAGATGATTTAAAAATGAATCCGTTCTAAAATGTTTTCATTCACATGGATCTGCCTCTGGACTCATCTTCAGCTTGAGGGAATCTTGAAATTGATTATCCCCGTATACGTTACTTATCCCATTCATGTGTGATGTGTGCAGTGATTTATACACTTGGTGTTTGAGCATTTCAATTCTCTCTGCCTTTCATGTCATCTCTGTGCCATTAAGGCACCAGGTCAAGTGCAGCAGGGGGCTACAGATCCCTTGTCAGGGAGAAGAACCGTGCATTTTCTGATGTCATTACAAAAACAAGGATGGCTTTATTAAAACAGCTAACAGAAATTATTAGACAGTAAAACTAAACCTAATATAAGTTTCTACCACACCTCCATTTATAGGAGCCAGAAGATGAGGCATCATCTTAGACATTTTTTTTTTTTTTTCCTACACTTGTACATCCAGTGTTTGGCCAAGAGCAGTCACCATTTCCACCTAGAAATTTACACGACTCACCCTCTTTGTTCAATCTCTGCCAGAAGCACCAAATTCCGGCCATGACTGCTTCTCCTCTGGGCCTCAGCAGCCCTCTGTGGATGTTCCCTCACCACTCGGTTCTACTTAATGCAATCTCTTTCCACAACCGTAATGGGAATGTGTCTGCCCTACTCTTCACCCCTCCCCTTCACTCTTTCCAAGGCCTTTCGAGGCTTTTGTTTTGGCTCTGAGGATAAGACCCAAAATTGTTTATTCAGTTTACAAATCTTTGAGTTGTCTTTCCCATCTGCCTGTGAGTGGCTTCTGCACTTTGCTCTTTTTAAAATCTGTTCTTCATGAAACTCATTTTCCCCATTGATCCTATGTACCAAGGCCCTGTGCCTTCTGCCATCCCGTCTTTAACAGGCTTCTTCCTGTCTGGAATTTCCCCACCCCAACTTTCCTTACCTCTGACTAACATCTGTTGATTCTTCACATTTCTACTATGTCATTTTCACAGGAAACTGTCCCTAAACACCCAGGGCAATTCAAGTCCCCTTGTTAATTTGCCCCCATAACCAACTTAGTAAATATAATCATCACTGGATTTCATTTTATACATTTCTGTTACCTTTAGCAATTATACATAGGCTAGCAATTAGACTATTGTTACTTAACCATTTGTTTCCAACACAAAACAAGAGGTCTGACTGTGACCATTCTGAGTAAGTCAAAATGAGTTGATCACTCCAAGGTGCACTCAAAATTGTATTAAAAAAATAAAATTTAAGCCCTGGCTGGTGGCATAGGGGATAGGTGCTGGCCTGCGAACCCAAAGGTTGCTGGTTTGATTCCCAGCCAGGGCACGTAACCAGGTTGCAAGCCACATCTCCAGCCATGTCTGTGGCAGGAGACAGGTGAAAGACAACTATACATTGATGTTTCTCTCCCTCTCTGTCTCTTTCCCTCCCCCTCTCTCTAAAAATGATAAAGCAAATTTTAAAAATAAATAAGTAATAAAGTTTACCAACATAGGGAATATAGTCAATAATATTGCAATAACTATGTGTGGTGCCAGGTGGGTACGGGACTTATCAGGGGAATCACTTCATAAATTATATAAATATTCTACCACTATGCTGTGCACCTGAAACTAATATAAAATAATATTGAATGTCAATTGTAATTGACAAATAAAAAAGAAGGAAACATAATTATTTGCAGTGAAAGTCATTAACTAGCCTTGCGATCGTCTTACAATACATGCGTATATCGAATCATTATGCTGTACACCTGAAATTAATACAATGCTATACGTCAATCACGTCTCAATAAAATGGTTTAAAAATAAAATTAAGTTTAAGAATTAAAGTCCTTTTTTTCCTTCAATACGCTGTGCTTGTTACCAACCCTTAATTATTGGGATCGTAAACCTCTCTCTTTCAAATTTAACAGAACATTTTACTCCTAAAGTGCATGGCTTTTGTCCTACTTTCAGAAATTTTCCTCACTGAGGTTTTAGTTCCTAGCTGGTAGAATTCATTGCAAAATAAGTTATAATAAAATCTTGTGCTTTTTTTTTTTTTTTTTTTTTGAGGGAAGGCATATTTAGACACCAGTTCCGCCATTCACTCTCCGGCCATGAGGAAACAATATGTTCTTCCATCTGTAGAGCCAGTAATTCTAAATTCACAGGACTGTAATAGCGATCAGAGGCAATCATGCGCGTAAAGCACCGACAATGGTGTTTTCTGTAGTGCAGGTAGCCAGTGCGCTCACGTGGACCTGTTGAGTCAGAACATTTGCGGGAGAGCGGAAGGCTCCTTTCCCTCTGGTCACCTGCGAGAGCCGGGCGTCGCTTCAGTAGCGCAGTCGCCTGCCACCAACCTGAAACCTTGTGATCTGCAAAGACGTCTTCTATGTCCCTTCCCACAGAGGATGTTTAACATAAAATCCAATCTTTGCCCTTTCAGATACATAGAAAGCGGTTTTGTGTTCCGGGTGATTTTATGAGCAGCGGCCGGTATTCATCTAGGCGTCAGGGGCGTTGGAGGCAGAAGGCCGCGCGCCCTTCCCTGGGTCGTGCCAGCCCCATGCTTTTGTCCCCAGACTTCAAGGGGAGGTTCCGCGGGGTATTTATTTGGTTTACGGGAACCTCTCAGATGGGCTGCATCTGCTTTGCAGTGCAGGGTGTGGGGCTCCCGTCTGGTGACTCGCCTCCTGCTGCAGACAACAGGCATGTTTGTCCTCCCCAGCTTTGATCTTGTCCGCCTGGCATCGAAATGAAGCCTTTCTTGTGCCTTCAAAGCTAAGGGACTCGTTTGGCTTCCAGTTTCAAAACAGTTCCACGCCCGCCATCACCGGGGCCCCCGTGTCCTCACTGCCATTCCAGCTACGGCAGCCAGAGGACTGCGGGAGCCAGCTGAGTGACACAGAAAATCAAGTACAGCTAGCCAGAGAGGGAATGGGTACTTCCCAGGAGCTGATGCCCAGGGATGTCACTTCCCGGGTGGTGAGAACTGGGAGCTGAGGTCTGGGGTTGACAGAGCAAGAGGAGGCCCCAGGAAAAAAATTGGAATCCTTACAAGAATGCGTTACCAGTCTGGCTAAGAACAGGAATGCCAGACAGCCTAGTCTAGGAACAGTTAGTAGCTGTGATAAATTCTGCAAGTGGCCAGCCTCTGTTTTCCCGTCTGTTCATGAAGGGGGAGGTAGTACTTATCCATCACCTCATAAGCGCTGGATGAGCTTAGTAGGTCTCCAGGCATAGAGTAAGGACCCAGTGAATATGACTCTTGGTTATTAATAGTAGTGATGTGCATTTTTATCGGTATTACTTAGTGTCCATATAAAATGATCTCTTTCATCCCATCTCTGGGGAAATGGTACTGAACCATGAAGGCCAAATTCAAAATGTCTACTTTTTGTGAATATTCCCTCATATTCTGGCCACCTAGTTGGCACCAATGCTAAATATTAGAGGTACCCGCATAAAAATTTAGAGCCTGCTTTAAAGAGTTATTCATTCTTCTTTCTTTCTTCCTAAAGGTCATTGTTTATAATTTGATTATAAGACTAATTGCAGCATGAATTGAGTTAGTTATTTAGTTAATGGCTGGTACAGAAGGCTGTTAGCTTCCAAGCCAGGGCCCTAGTATTCCCTACTACTGCATTTCAGGTCCCTCTACAGATGTTTGATCCTAAAGAGCAATATTGTATGGTAATTAAGAGCTCAAACTACCACTGACTAGCTGTGCAACCTTGAGCATGCTGCTTGCCTTCTCTGTTACTCAGTTTCTTCATCTGTGAAATGGGACTAATTGAGCCTGATGCTTAAGTCAGATGTGAGAATGAAACATGACAACATAGATAAAGTACCTGAAACATATTGGTTGCCCAGTGTTAACTGTAGTCAGTAGTATAATAATGTGGACAAATGGTCTGAGTCATAGGATCCTGGTATCATCTGGTCCTTTAACATAGATAGGTTCCTGTTTCACTTCATTTTTTTCTATTTCACTACATTTAACTTAGAGATTTCATGGTTACCTGTTTAGAGGGAGAGTGCAAATATATCCTAAATGAAGAACTAAATAAAGAAGGATGATGGAGGACATTTGGGGTATATTTTGTATGTGTGAAACCAGAGTACATTCATGATTTTTGAATGTCAGGTGGTTTTTTCACTCTATTTACCTGGGTTTATAGGACAGGCAGGACTTCTCAGCAAGTTCTATTGGCTGATTTTTACAATTCTTTATGTGTCTTTTATTGTAATTAGGTACTTTTAAATCTCCTTCCACTGAAGTCCTCTTTTCTGTGTTCCATTTCTTTGGATGTATGGTGCTATTTTAGAACTTGCTTAGAACTTAAAGCAGAACAAATAGTATGTGTCTTAATTATATCACTTCTGCTTTATGTTTCCTGGCAAATTGCCCAAACAATGGTTTCCCTTCAAAAATGATAGATGACTTGTTTTTCCAACTCCTCCCCATGCTTTGCAATTTTATCTCAATATCTCGGTGATACTTTGTACCAGAGAAGGAGAATTTAAAAAATCAAAGAAATACAAAAGTATCAATATTAGTGCCATTTGTTTAATATGGTATTGGAATAAACAAAGTCTGTTTCGAAGGTATCAGCCCTGCAAGCTATTTTAATTACGAATATATTGACATTGGCTAGATACTTCTGGCACAGACCTCATATGCAGCTAGAACATCCCCAGTTTCTGTTTTAACTGGGAGGTGGAGAAGGGAGTTTGCATTGACTGCACCTACTACATGCATGGTACCCTGTTCCAGGCTGTGGGTAAAGCAGTGAAAATGTCAGTTAACACCATGACTATTTCATACTTCTCTCTAGCAGACAAACAGGATTTACTGAAACTGTCTAACAAATCCCAGGGCATTCCCGTTAAACCTGTATGATAATTACAGAGGCTTCCAAAATTAGCAAGTGCTTCCAATATTAAGGAATTAAACATTTAACACCTCATGACCTACATCTTGTCTGTGTCTTTTCAAAAATTATGCAAGGAAAAACAAAAAGTTTATAAGAAAAATGATCTAGGTAAATTTCTATTTTTTATGTTTAGCAAATAACATAGTTATGTTAGGAATAAAAAATATACTACTAGTTTTCAATTTGGTTTACAAAATTAAATTTGGTTCAAATTTAACTGTACTAAACCAACTTTAAATAGAAACATTTTATTAGGCATTTTAAAAACATTTAATGTATGGCTTTGATATTTGATGGGAATGAGAAAGTCATGTTAGTTTGAGATTCCAAAGACTTGCAAGAGCTTTACGATATTTTTCTACATTAACTAAAAGAAATAAAAGCTGCCATGAATTCTGTACTATTAAATTTGTTGTCATTTACATAGCAACAATCCTTGGTAAAATCTTTAAAAAATTTTTTTTGCCAGTAACCAGATAATGCTAGTGATCAAATATATTGGTTTTTGTTTGTTTTAAGATTTTATTTATTATTTTTAGAGATGGGGGAAGACAGAGAGGCAGAGAGGGAGAGAAACATCAATGTATGGTTCCTTTCACCTCCCTCCAGTTAAGGACCTGGCTGGAGACCTGGCTTACAACCTGGTTATGTGCCCTGGCTGGGAATTGAACCAGCGACCTTTGGGTTCACAGGCAAGTGCCTTATCCACTTGCCACCAGCCAGGGCTAAATACGTTGGGTTTTTTTGTTTGTTTTTTTGTTTTTTAAGATTTTATTCATCATTTTTAGAGAGAGGGGAAGGAGGAGAGGCAAAGAAGGAGAAAAACATCAATGGATGGTTGCCCTTTACCTGCCTCCAGCTACAGAGCTGGCTGGAGACCTGTCTTGCAACCTGGTTATGTGCCCTGACTGGGGAATTGAACCAGCAACCTTTGGGTTCACAGACTGGTGCCTTATCCACTGTGCCACCAGTCAGGGCCTAACTACATTGGTTTTTAAAATTCTCATCAACTAGAACAACATCTACCTGTCCTGTAGTTTTCTAGAGCTTTGCACGGTGCTTAGGATATATTAGTTGTGCACTATTTGTTGAATATTTTTAATGAAAAATGTGTAAAAGTATATTGTCTGTATTATTAATTTTGAAGAAATTTATAAATATTGAGCATATTTGATCTACCTTCACCCAAACTTTTACTCTCTGAGTGCCATCTGTAAGTCAGGGATATGGATGGAATGCTGATATAGGGTCACAAAGGAGAGATCATAGATTGGGCTGACCCAGGACAGGTGCTGCCCAGGGGTCACTGCGCAGTAAATGCAGAGCCAGTAAAGAAAGAAGAAGCCCTCGCTCAAAAGATTGCCATGTTTGGAAGGAAAAGAGCCAATAGAAACTGGCGCAGTGAGACAATATCTGGAAAGAAATAGCCTGTGAAGGCAATCATCAATGGTATTGGGAAAATAATGAATTAAACAGGGAGCAAGATATAAATCCATGCATATTGACCATGCAATGTGTTCTTCCTTTTGTGGAAGTATTTATACCTTCCAACGAATGGAAGAACTTCCAGTCCCACCAGGCCAGACCAGACCAGATACTGCAGGTATTCTGTTTAATGCTTTGATGGAGTAGAATATTTTTTAAATTAAATTTATTGGGGTGACATTGGTGAACAACATTATATAAGCCTTATGTGTACATTTCCATGAAACATCATCTGTATATTGCATTGTGTTCTGTGCTCACCACCCAAAGTTTAATCCCCTCCCTCACCATGTATTGACCCCCTTTACCGCCTTCATCCTCCCCCGGTGTCTCTTCCTTCTGGTAACCACCATACTGTTGTCTGTGTCTATTTTTATTTGTTTTGTTTGATCACTTGTTTCTTTTTGTTTTATATCCCACATATGAGTGAAATCATATGATTCCAGCCCTTGTCCATCTGGCTTACTTCCCTGAGCATGATACTCTCAATATCTATCCATGTTGTTGCCAACAGCAGTATTTCATCCTTGGAGGAGAATATTTATGAGAGCCTGTGGGACTAAGGAAGATAAGAATGGTGTCATTTCTCCAACCAAATGCATTTTTCCCCACCCTCAGTGGACCTATGACAGCTGCTGCATAGAATACTCATCAATATTAGAAGGCCTATTCATTTAAGCCCAGAATTTTACACCATCTTAGACCTACCAATCCACTTCTCTCTTCCATTTGGGGGTTTGCATCCACTTAATACCATTCTCATTGAAATGTAACTTTTTTCTTTCTCCCACTTTCCACTTCTCACTACACCTGAATCTAAAAAATATATAAGTTGCACCTGTTTCTCAAAAAGACACTGGACATGTAAATGAATAAATCAATGAATCAGTCAATGCATTTGTGCATGAATGAATGAATGAGTGAATGAACAAATAAGTGCCTTTCAAATTTAGGACAAGAGGAGAAAAAGGTAACAAGTTATTTTAATATCTTCACTCCCTGCCTATACATAGAAGATTCAGTGTAGTTTCTAGAGTGATTATAATGACATAAGGGAAAATAAAGTAGAATAAAGTGGCAAGCTTTACTGTGACTTACTTGTTAAAATAAGCGGCAAAGACAGAGTACCTGGGTTGGAACACTTGCTCTGCCACTGACAGGAGGTAACCTCCCCGTCTAAGGTTTGGGAGAGGATTAAGTGCTTTAGTTGGCACACGGTGTTTGCTCTATCAAATATCCAGAAAGAGAAGTGACTTTCCTTTAGTGCCACAATTTTCACAACTGTGAACAAATACACTGTGCTTAAAAAGAACTTGCCTTGACGGAAGCATGGTCATGGCATTCTGCCCTCTAAGAATTGGACCACTGCATTCCAGAGCAGTGCCAGGAAGTCATCGTTTCTCTGGGATTAGACCTGAGGCTGCAGGGACGGGGGACTTCTGGCAGAAGGCAGGACACCCATGTCGATCTTGTCTTTCTCCACAAACCAAGTTTCCAGACCTACCAAAACATCAGGAAATATTTTCAAGGTCTGGATCGTTTCAGCCCTGAATTAGAGGATTGGCCTTCCTCTTGTGGATTTCAACACACACACACACACACACACACACACACCACTAATACAGGCTTTAGGTGAAGACTTTTGAATGACATGCCTCTATCTCCATCCCCTGTGTCTCCCTCCTCCCCACCCTTCACTCCCTTTTTGGCCTCTTATTTGTTTGCAAGCCTTGCATTTTGAGTCACTACAAAACTCAGGTCTTTTTCCCTTAAAATACGCATTTTCATTCAGGAAGGAAATTCGTTAAGAGCAAGGAGGCTTAATGGAATCCTTACTAAATAGTTTCATGTCCCAGTGACTCAAGTCGCTGGCACTTGGGTAATTCCTCGCATTATTCTCTGAATGCCATGACCTGTATGTCAAAGTGAGAGGATGCTTGGGGATGTTTCTTGTCTTGCAAAGGCAGGGCTCCAGGGACAAAGAGGTTCTTTCTCTGGGCAGAAATGATGGCCGTGAGGTGGGAGCCATAAACCAGGCAAGCCTGGGCAGTGTGCATGCTGACATTTTTCATTCCTAATATCCCACAAGTATTTCAGTTTCAACAGAGCCTCTGTGCAGATGAAAAGGAACTTTTTTGTTTCTTGATTTTGTTATATTATGTTTGAAAATTCCTACCAGCCTTCCAATTACCCATTGGAAGATAAACTGGCAGAAGTATGTTCATTACCTTTCTAGCCTCCGTTTTCCAGGCAAAAAAGAAGTAGCAATATTGGTGCTGTTTTCTCACTGATAGGAAATCCGTATTCCGTCCTTCCCCAGGCTGCCTCACCTTTTTGGCCTGAGAGGCTTCAAACTCCCATTGTTCAGTCTCACCTGCCCATAGCTGGGCCCCAGTGAGGTGCAAGTAAGCAGGTTAGATCCTGGACATGAACATTAAAAAAAAAAAAAAAATTTTTTTAAAGAGCAACTTTTGTAAACAGGAATGACCTATTCGGAAAGAAAAGAATGAACATTTTGCACAAAGGCAGATTGAGCTGTGTGGGGGGTAGAACTGCCGGTGTCAGCCGGGGGTGGACGTGTGCACTGTAAATGTCTTTCAAGAGCAGCTACAATGCCTTTTTATTATTTTTTTTTAATGGGAGAGGAGTGCAAGACTTTTTCATACCTTTGATAAGCTGGCTTGTTATTGGTTCTCTCTTTTTCCATCTAGCAATGGTTTCCAAGACTTTGGTCCCTTTGCCATCAAACCCTCAACCTACTTCTTTAATGGCAGGCTCCGTTCATAGCCTCCCCCCCTTCCTCCCTCCCTTCCTTGTAAAAGTGATCAGGGAGAGAAGTTTTCTCAGCTTGCAACCCTAATATACCTCCTTCCAGCAGCTCTATTAAATGTGTTATTTCTCACGATTTTAACATATTTTGACAAAATCACAGTATTCAGCCATTTTGTTGCATTTGTTAAGAACTAACTACACGTACGGGCATTTGCCAGGTATGTTGTGTTAGCTATGTGTCCCCACACAAATTGTCACATGCAAGTCGTGCAAACAGTTCCTGTCTTGCTCACAAGTTCAGTGAGAAGTTGTCCAAATTTTGCTGTAAAATGTCATGTTTGCTGTTTTTTCTTATTTAACAGAGAAAGCATGTTCCCCTCTCTCTTGAGCTTTCTACTAGTTTTTTTATCACAAAAAAAGATAATAATCTGTTTGTCATTATTTTATATTCACTGAGATGACTGTGTTGCCTTTCTTCTGTAGGAAATCATCTTAATTTATTTTCAAATATTATATCACTACCACTTTTCATTCAATAAACCTAACTGCTATGTTATGCTATCTGTTTTATACATCACTGGATTTCATTGGCTGAAATTTTGTTGGGATTTTTGCACCTATGTTCACGAGAGAGAGATTAGCATGTAAGTTTCACATCTTGTCATGTTCTTTTACGATTCATTGGGATTTTTTTTTTCTTTAATCATCTTGTGCAGGTGTGTAAGATTAGTGCAATCTCTTCCTTAAATGTTTGGAAAATTTTATCACTGAAATCATCTGAAATCATGGATGATGAACTGAATGCCAGAAGGTAAAACCATATGCCCAAAGTCACCTAGCAAGTTAATGAACAAATTAAAAGCTTGGACTTTTAGGATTCCCATTTAGGACTAGGTTCACTTTTCTTCTCATTTCAGTCTTATTTTTATTATGCTATTTATAATACTTTTTCTGAAAAATAGAAGCCATTCTGGATATCTGAATTAAAATGCTGTTTAACGTATGGTACTAAACTCATCTGTTGATGGTCTGGAACAGAGAGAGACTACTTTGTGGAAGTCCAAGCATAGCATGGAAGCCTCCACCCATGGTCTCAGTTTACTATAGCATGGAGGTGACAGATTCTCAGAAGGAATCAGGTGGCCATGAAACACACCCATGTTCACTGTCTGCCATGGCCCCCCATTGACTACTGATATTTTTTGATGCTGCCATCAAAAAATAGCTTATTTCTGTTCTGTCATCCAGATCTTCCTTCCCATGGACTAACCCAGCAGAACACTGGAAAATGCTGCTGGCAGGGGAGCCTGGTAACTACTATTTCCCAGAATCAAACCCAGAAGGAGCAAGGAAGAGCTTAAGAGTATAGTGATTTATCTGAGAAGCAGCAATGTCTAGCATAAAATTAAGATCAAAGTTTGAAATAAATAGTATACCCATTTTTTCCTTCATGCACTTTGCTAATGCCCTGGACAAATGAGGACAATAACCTTATTTTATTGCTATTTAATGAATGATTTTTCCTCTTCAACTTTTTTCCTCTTCTATTTATTTTTTTGTAGCTTGTAGTTTCAGTATTTTTTTTTTAACATGGATCAAGTAAATGGTGACATTATCAAATTACTCTTGCACGTATGCATGTGAGTTTGTATATGCACATGTTCAGACTATTGGATTACATGCTGACATTTAAGTACTTTTAAAATGTAGCCTAAGTTTTTCTGTACAGTCAATGATTGCCCAAAGGTGGAACCTAAATGTTTATATGGCTATGCAGAAAAATCTAGGAAATTTGACACTTGAAAATCTCCATGAAATGATTTCATTTATATAGGACAAATGTATCTTTCCATGCAACCTACCTCAGAAGAAATAATAGAGACAGATATAAAGATAAAAGATTACTAAATTTTAGGGTTGAAAAATCTGAACTTGTTTTCAGAAAGAGAATGCATACGGCTACATGCAGATAAAAATTAGTTTATGATTTAGGAGTCAAGGGTTTTCTAAGATCTATCTAGTCATAACTTTCTTTAACCCAGGCTATTTATACCCTGATAATAATAAATAATACAGCAATGACTAAAATAAACTGCACATAAAAACATTTTAACATGTTTTTCTAAATATTTGCAAAAAAAATCTTGCTTGACATTTTTAAATAAATATCCCACTTCTTTATATTTTATTTATGTATAAAAACTGCCTTTATAAGATAATTTCTCCAGCCACATATGCACAATAGTAGTAGTAACCACTGTGTCTTTTTATATTCATTACCTTGTTTAATCCTCGTGGTGATCTTATTATTGTTCTTTTTGCATTGATGACATTAGTAAATTTTAGATAGGTTATATAGATCATACATTTACATGTTTAGTCAGTGTTGGAATGTGTAACATTCTAGATGGAACTTTGTGCCTGAGCCGTTTCAACCCTCATCCCACATTCCTTCCATGATGGGGTCTTTGTCTGCCAGGGCAGACATGAGGAGAACTAAGCTTTAGTAGAAAGAATGGTCTTTGGAGCCTCATAAACCTTGTTTTGATCCCAAATTATATGTATTGAACTCACAAATCTATTTTATTTCATTTCATTTTATTATGGTAAGAATACTTAACATGAGATTTACTCTCTCAACATTTTAAACATACAATGTACAAATCTTGTTGACAATAGGTATACAGTGTACATCAGTCCTCTAAAATGTATTCATCTTGCTTAACTGAAACTTCATGTACACTGGTAGCTAACCAATAAGCTCAGAGTCTTTCAAACTATCTGAGTTTCAGACAGGGAAAATCATTTATAAAATAACTTAGAAAAGTAGAGAACTCAGCATATCCAGAGTCAATCGAAACTTTAGGATTTAAAATATCTTTGCTCCCTCAACGCCTTTTCCAGACTTACTGGAGGGAGGAACACTTGAGGTGAAAGAGAATACTGACATTTTGTTTATGGCCTAAAACCATGTACATTATAGTATCACAACTCCCTGAGCTGTGTTCCACAAACCATAAGTTTCCCAAAATACTTCTTGAAATATATTCAAGAGGCCAAATAACTACAATAAATTCTGTGTGTTAGTTAACTCTTTTTGGAGGATCACAAATTACACTCATCTCTGATGAGTTGCGCTATTTAAAAAAAGCATGTTAAAAAGAGCTTATGTAATCAAGGACCCAAACTAAATTTTGATGTTGTTGTTGTTGTTTTATAACAAACACCAGTTAACCTCTCGCCTGTTACTTATGTTTTGTAGGAAATATTTTGGTACATGGTACTTTATATACATCATTTGGGCTGTGTGTCTACTTCAGAATAACTAAAATGGCAGTTACCCTATTTTTAAAATAGAAAATACAGAAATGTGCTTCATAGATATTTTAAGGGCTAAGAAAATTCATTATGAACAGTGGGTCCTCAGAAAAGACATGCCCCATTATTGCTGCTTCTGGGTCATTTATAAGCAGTGCTTGGCTGCCTCAGGGAAAAGAATAAGGCTGAGCTTGTGTTTGTATCCACAGATGTATTTCAGTCACAGATTCTAATAACCCATCCAATATTGAGTCACAGAAAGATGATTTTGTTTGATTTCCATCTCAGCCCCTTGAGTTGCCATGCCCTTTTCTAGAAACCAATTAGAATTTTACTCTTAAAGGGAGCTTTCAAGCCTTATAAATCTTTTAAAACATCAGATTATATTTTAATGATAAATGATTGTACAAATATTTTGAACTTTTTAGTTCTTATTCTATTATTTTGACTTACCTGCGATTTCCCACAAAAAATAATGAGTTAAGAGGAGGGGAATAATGGTAGAAATAAAGGGAAGGCACTTGTCAAAGAGCATGTATGAATGACCCATAGGCATGGACCACGATGTGAGGATTGACTGTAAGAACAGAGAGTGAGTGGGCTGGGCGGAGAAGGGCAAAGGGGGAAAGCTTGGAACAACTGTAATAAAATAACAATAAAAAATAACCAACTATAAAATAATTAGAAAATAGCCAAGTAAATTGAAAAAGTAAGTTACATATTATATTAAGGTATGTTACAATATTTTTTCCCTAGGCAATCCTTAAGCTCCTTTTAGAAATAGATGTTTTTTAAGCCTGCATCTTTTTTAAACAACTTTATCTCTTTTGCCAAAAAAATTCACTGTTAAGCTAATTAATTCAATTATATAATTGCTTATAAAATATTTATCGAGTGCCATGTGTGCCCTGGGCACTGGGATAAGTGTTGAAAATGGAGAGTAAAATCAGTTTTGCTGTCCTCACTGAATCTACCATCTAATTTTAAGATAGATATGACTCAAACTAGCAGGCATATATGTGAAATGACAATTTTAATAAGAATGGGGACAGGGTGCAGTGTTAATTTATAATTGGGTAATTTAATTTATTTAGGGAGATCCCCAAAATTTTCCAGATGAGGTAATAACTAAAATTAGACTCCTAAATGGAATAATTATTAGATAAAGGTTAGATGAAGATAATTTCAGGTTGCTCAGACAGCATTGTAAAGGCCCTGAGGTGGAAAGGTATATGGCATATTTGAGAACTTAAAAGTCCACAGCATTTGTAGCACAGAAAGAGGAACCTTAATAAAAATGAGGCTGGAGAAACAGGTAGAGACCCAATTATGCACGGCTAGGTTGGCCATATTAAGAATTGTGTTCTTTATGCCCCAAACAATGGGAAACCATGGAAGTATTTCAAACATGATTGATCTGTTTCGAAAAGCTCACTCTAGCTGCAATGTGGACAACAAACTAGAAAGGCACAGGAGAGAATGAAAGTGAAATGCAGCCATAAGAAACAATGGTAGCTTGTTTCAAATGATGGTGTTGCAAATGGGGAGAAGGGGAGAAACTCTAGATAGCTTTAGGATGTAAAATCAAAATTTCCACTTGACAATGGAAATGGATATGGGCACAGTGAGAGACAGTGTTGTCTCTCAGTATTTATTGTCTTTTGAGAAAATAGGAGCATGTAAGAGGCTTAACTTTGTTTGGCAGCGAAGACTTTTTAAGTTGGGCAAAGAGGTTAAATTAAGGAGTAGGCAGTATACATGTGGCTAAGGTTAACTGAAAAAGCATTAGAGGCAAAAAAAGACTTGGCTCGCATTTTTCTCCTTTTAATATTCCTCACCTCCATTTGGTCTATTTTTTGAATTTTTAAATTTAAGATGGCATTTCTGATCTCCTGGGATTTTATAACTATTTAATGAGAATGATATTTTAAAAGGCTATTTATAGAAGCCTCTAATCTACTCTTGTGGATAAAGTGAACAACGAGTATTAGAATGCTTAAGCTGCTCCAGTCAAGGTGAATGCAAAAACTTTCTCACCATAAATGAGGAAGGAAACCAATCTGTACAGTTTCTATAGATGGTTATTTGCTGTTATCTTTTGGATCCAAGGTTAAAAAGCATCTAAACCATAGAAATTTAGACTGTGAAGGAGACCAGATAGTCAACTTTTCATACATTGAAAGTAATTAAAGTCAGAAGTACTAATTTCAAGTTCAATAACTTGCTCAAGGTAACACAGCTAGGAATTTATGAGACAGTTAAATGAATCCTTTTTAAGTACAAAGGTATATTCAGATATTACACATCATGTTTTTGTTATTGTTATCACTTTCACTTTGCTGGTCATACACCTTTAAACATCTTATAGTAATACAAGCTTCAGAGTAAACATATTTATAGTAATGCAGTTTTCAGAGTCATTAGGGTTATGTATCAGTAAATGGATATATTACTCTAGCTGATCTCCCATTTGTTTAAGAATCATCCTGATTGTCTTCTTCATATCCCATGTGGAATCTTTCAGCAGTCCTTTCAATGGTCCTTCCAAAGCACATAACTAATTCCAGCTTCTTCCACTAACATTCTTACCAATCTAATGTCTGTCATATTTTATCTGGATTACCATAATAGCTTTGCATTTGGTCTCATGCTCCCCAGCTATCTGGGTTCTTGTCACACTACCCTTCTTACTGTCTCTCTAACATATCAAGCATCTTTCTCTCCTTGTACTCAGCCTACACATAACTGACATATTGTCTTTCAGGCAGAACCACCCCTAACATTTGCTGGGCTTAGGGCAAGAGAGAATAAGTGGAAACCCACAAACAGCATGTCTAAATGACCAGCTGACAAGCTCATAAGAATATATCATATTATATGCTCCAAATTTGCCCTCATAACAAAGAAATTAAATTTCAAGATTTATGTAATTGCAGGTGGGCAAAATATCAGATAGCTGAATCTAATGTAATTATATCACACATGGCTTAATGTTCTGGTTGAAGGACTGCTAATGTTTAGATGAGTGATAGAATAAAACTATACAAGATCTGTCCAGAGATATTCAGCCATATAGTTTGAAAAATAGAAACATTTACTAAAGAAGACACAAGATATAAAAAACATTATGTATAGAACAACAACACCCGGGTCCCCTTCAAAGTAGGCACCTTGGGATCTCATGCAGTTCTCCCAGCACCTCTTCCTCCATTCAAAACACTCTGCAAAATTCGTTGTTGGAATCTCCATCAGCTGCCCTGTCACATTGTCCTGAATCTCAGTGACAGTCTGAAATCTCTTCCCTTTCAAAGGTGATTTTAGTTTTGGGAAAAGCCAGAAGTCACAAGTCATGAATTTGAGCTGTAGCGGGCTAAGTCACCTGGGTGATTTGATGTTTAACCAAAAAACCATGTGCAAGATGTGTGCTGCATGGGTGAGCACATTGTCATGATGAAGCTGCCAATCACCAGTTGCCCAGAGCTGTGGCCTTCTGAATCACCCAAATAGCTTCCAAGGAGGAATGTTCTAGCTTAACACAAAATTCGATGTAGGCTCATTGCTGTACTTGCTCAGTCATTTTGAATGTGACAGCCACACAGTGCACATGCTTGCTCAAAGGCACCTACCACCCCCACTGACTAGTACGGTGAAATCATCATTATTTATGCATGCACATTATGACTGGCTGCTGGCTTATTTCTCTGTTGCACAAACCATTCTCATTATGTTAACAATGGTGGGACTTTTTCTGGACAGGCCTCATACATATTTTATAAATTATATAATATTTTTATGAACTTAATTATCTTGCTTTCACTTTTGCAATATAATTTATTGTATAATTGTACCATGTATTTGTACAATTTTGAAAGTTTTCATAATTAATGAGCAAAAGGATCAAAATAAAACTTAATAGATTGGAAGTGTACAGCATTTAAACATATTTGAAATATGTAATCTTGGCATATATCTTTGTCAAAAAATGTAAGTTTAAATATAAAAATAAACAATTATGTTTTCAAAAAGTTATTTCCAAAATTTTAACTATTTAATATTACCTGTGAAAATTATAAAGAACAAAAGACATATAATAACTAATGGCTAACAATTTTGTAAAAGAATTTATTGTTTATTTTTAAAGACAGGGAAAGGAAGGGAGAAAGAGAGGGAAAAAGCCATCAGTGTGAGAGAGAAAGATCAATTGGTTGTCTGTTGTACACACCCCTATCAGGAATTGAAACCACAACCTAAGCATGTGCCTGACCAGGAATCAAACCCGTGACTTTCACTTTGTGGGGTGATGGCCGGCCAACTGAGCAACACAGGTCAGGGTATGACTATCAATTTTAAATAAAGTGTACATAACATTTAAATATAATTTTACGTAAACATTTATATATTCAAGTAAATTCATATATTAAATAAATGTTACTTATATATTCAAATAAATATCAATAAGTTTAATAAAATACAAATTTTTCAATGCTAGATTTCAAAGACTATCTAGATCCTAAAATGAAAAATTGGCAAAGACTTCCTGTATGTTCATTACATCTAGACCTGTTCTATATAAATATTGCTATAGATATAGGCACATATGTATATACATATATATGTATATGTGTATATATACATCCCACACATATGTAACATATTATACATATCTGCTAAATATTGTAAATACCACCTTGACTTGCAAATGCCTCCAGAAACAAACATTAGAAGACAAATAACAAGGAAATGGATTTATTGTTGAAATGGGAAATAATTCTTTCTGAGCAAGAATTTATGCATTTGTTTTAACTGAGAAGAATTTGTCTTTTTTTTTTTTTTTTTTTACCTAGGCAAGCTACTCAAACCCTCTGAGGATGCAAAAGTTTTTCCTTCTGAAATCACCAGTAGGCGTGGCTAAACTTTTATTGTTATTTTTGAAGAGATAAGGTTAAAAGAGGTGAAGAAGGCTTTTCCTGTGGTATGAATGTCATTCATCATTAAGGTAGGTGTTGAATGTTGAAGCCAACAATGTGCCAAAGCTGGACCGGAAGTGGCAGATGCACCTGTGTGTTTCATAGTGTGTGTGTGTTTGTTATGCTATGTAGGATATTAAAGCACAGAGCCTAGGTCTGAATTGCTGTAGTCAGACCACAGTACCTTCCTTGACTTTCAATATAACTAGCTTCCTCTCTCACTACTGGGTACTTTCTATTATAATACCCTCTTTAATAATTGATATAGTACTTTTCATTACCCAAAGTTACCTTAGAGTTTTCTCTGTTTATAACTTGAATCTTTTCAATAAAATATAAGTCATGTGATAGAAGAAATTTTTTCTGTGTAGCTCACCAAAGTAACTTCAGTGATATAATGGAGTGCTTGGCACATGGTGGGCTCTCAGTAAATACTTACTGAATGAAGAAATAAAGTATATATTTAATTCTGATTATTGGGGCATCAGACAGAACCGTGACTATGAAATGAATCATTTTTTTCCTCATAAATATGCTCTTCCCTTTTTCCCAGTTTTGAAATGTCATTCCCCACAAATATGGCCTTTCATTCTTATGAAATGGATGTGAAAGTGGAGTATGAAACAAGCCATTGTTCTTAGAAATAAGGGAATATGAAATTGTCAGAATATGCTATGGAGGACATTGTACAATGCTGTTCTTCCTGATATACATTATATCACAAAATTTTACTCATTCAAATTCATTGAAATTGTTCTTTTTAAGTTTAAATGAGTAACCTTTGAAAATGGTTAACTGTTTTTGCTTTATTCTACACAAACTCTTACTCTTCTAATGTAAAGTATTAAGTTTTGTTTCCCTAAGGCATCATAAAATTCTTAGGACAATCAAATGAATTTCAGTAAATGAGACCAGTGATTTAAAATCTGTAATCATTTAAATAGTCACAGATCAAATTTAATTGGTACTTACTTATGTAAAAGGAGTTTGCTAAGTTCATAATATTGTCAAGCTTATTTCAAATAGGAGGTTAAAAAATAAACAACTGATACCACACACTTAAAAGAGATTTGCATAGCAAGATAATATGCTAACCTCCATGATCCTCATCCATGTCTGAAGCAGATCTGTTCAGGCCACACCTGGAAAGCTTAATCATTAGTCTGTTATTGTTTTTGTCTGAGAGTAGTAACAAACTTACTAAAGGAAGAAAGTCCTGCATTATAATCTTAGCCATAAATTTAACTTCGCTACACACACACACACACAAACACACACACACACAGTGGATTATTTTTTCTCGTGAAAAATGCTTCTATCTCCTTGGATAATTTTATATGGCAAGAAAAAAAATGCATTATTTCCCAAAATAATAAAAACTCAGCTTTTGAGGGGTTTTCTTTTGAAGCTAATTAGGTAAGTAAGAAGGACATGATTAAACCAAGAGCTTTAATGTCTTAAATGTTCAAAGACATAATACATCCACACAAATATATACAGGAACAGACACACATATAACTTCCTTATCATCAATCTAGCTATATAATTTTTTATTAAACTTTGAACATTTTCTTCAAAAACAGACCCCATATCTAGAATTTAAAAAAGTTAAGATCCTGGTACATAGTGTACTTGATTAAAATATAATATAAATGAAGACATGTCTATGTTAAATATTTAATCTGAAAGCTAAACTTAGTTTAGAGAAAGTTGCTCTTGATGTTCATCGAGCTGTATCAGACTACCTGTTCACACTTCCCTTGGTCTTAGACCCACTCCTTCAAGCATTTACATAAACCCATCTTTTGAGAAAATTCAAGCATATAAATTATGTATGACTTTTATAAATTCTTGGCTTACCAGAGGCAAACTATAGCAAAGGGGTTAAGTTGGCTCTTATTCTTCTATATTTCCCTTTCAAACAATTTAATCAGTCATTTCTTAAGAATATTTTTGTAGCAAATATATTGTAAATGCTCAAGAAACCAAACGACATCTTTCCTGATTTTAAGAAGCTCCCCTTATGGTAGGCTTAGAAAGTATACAATACATACTTAGTAGAGAAGTTTTATTAATATATATGTGATAGGAAGTGGCTTTGCTACTTTGTCTAAGTGTGTTCATAAATTTTAGTCATTTGGATATCATCTTCCTGATATTTGTTCTTTGGGGATGTATGAATATATGAAGTATTATGAATGTATTACTTTTTCAATTGGTTGATCCACCATTTCCCCCTGAATTATTGAAGAAGGAACATTTTATAATACCTGTGGGTAAAAACCTGTGTCTTTTCTGCGAACCTAAAGATCGCTGGTTCGATTCCCCAGCCAGGGCACATAACAAGGTTGCAAGCCAGGTCTCCAGGCCAGGTCCGTGGCTTGGAGGCAGGTGAAAGGCAACCATACATTGATGTTTCTCTCCCTCTCTGCCTCTCTCCCTTCCTCTCTCTATGGAAATAATAAAAAATCTTTAAAACAAAAAACAAACACACACAGGCGCACACACACACACAAAAACCTAACCTGTGTCTTTTGCCACAAAGAAAAGTAACCTGAAAAATAAATGCAGTGAAAGCAGCGTTAGAAAGTTCTGGCTAAATGCTGTCACTTGACACTGGAGTCTGAGACCTGCTCTTTCTAGATTAGAAAAGACAGGTTAGCAAAATGACAGAAAGGTTGATGATTTTTATCACCACACTGAGACTTCTGCCGGACTTGATGAAGAGTTTGAAAGAAATTGAAAAGGGAATCATTTTTTCACTATGTAATTCAAGACCCTTTTTTAAATGTTTGTCCTTTGTTTTGTGTTTGTTTTCTCTTTCCATCTTTCTGAAGGTTACTGGAACATATTTTTATGATTTTATTTTGATTTATCTGTAGCATTCTTGAGTATATATTTTAAATGGAAAAGAGTAGAACTTTGGAGTGGTTGCCCTCAATGTTACATTATATTATATTACATTATATTATATTAAATAACTAATCACCATCTATCATCATTTTACCAATTCCTGTGACGTATAGAAAGTTTACCTCCCCTTAATTCCCTTTACTCTCCTCCATTTATAATATAACTTTCTTAAATGTTTTCTCTACACACATTTAGAAGAACAACATCAGAAAATATTTCTTTGCTTTAGCTGGCATCATTTAGAAAACAAAATTTACATAGTTCAAGCAGAGATGCAAAGTCTGTTTGCACATATTTCTTCTTACTGTGTGTCCTTTCTTCCCTCCAAGATTTTTAAATTTTCTTCCAGTTTAGATACATTCCTTCAATAATTCTTTTTGGACAAATCTACTAATGACAGTTTCAATTCATTTACCCTCACCTGAGAACATCTTGATTTTCCTTTCATTCCTGAAGGATTTTTTCACCAGATCAAGGATTTTTCATCACTTAAGAAATATTGGACTATGTTTTTTGTGATCTCTATGTTTTCTAATGAGAAATTAACTGTTGCCCAAGTTGGTCTGTCCCTAGGAAAGGTGCTACTTTCCTCTACTTTCAAAATTTGTCTGTCTTTAGTTTCAGAGGTTTAATTATAGTGTGTCCAAGTGTAGATTTCTTTGGAGTTACCCTGTATGGAGTTTGCTTCATGTGTAGATTTATGTCTCTTGCCAATTTTGGGAAATTTTCAGTCATTATTTCTTTGAGTACTTTTTCAGTTGCACTCTCTTTTTCCTTTCCTGCTGAGACTCTAGTGAGGAGAATGTCATATATTTTGTTATAGTCTCCCAGGTTCGGTGGGCTCTGTTCATTTTGTTTTTGTCTATTTTCTCTCTGTTGTTTAGATCGGCTAATTTCTATTGTTCTGCCCTCTGGTTCCCAGATTCTTTTCCTCTAGTTTGTTGTTGAACCCAGACACTGGAATTTTTACTTTGGTTATTATATATTTCAGTTCCAATATTTCCTGTTGGTTCTTCTTTAATCTGTTGTGTTTTTGCTGAGAATTTAATTTTTTAAATCTGTCTCAAGTATGTTCATAATTGCTTGTTGAAGCATTTTTTATAATGGTGGCTTTAAAATCTTTGTCACATAATTCTAACATCTGTCTCATCTCTAAGATGGAATTTTTTGTTGTTGTTGTTGTTAAATATTTTACTTATTATTTTTCAGAAAGAGGGGAAGGGAGAGAGGCAGAGAGGGAGAGAAACAGCAAATGTATGCCTTTCACTTGCCTCCAGCCACGGACCTGGATGGAGACCTGGCTTGCAACCTGGTTATGTGCCCTGGCTAGGAATTGAACCAGTGACTGTTGGGTTTGAAGGCCAGAATCTTATCCACTGTGCCACCAGCCAGGGCCCTAAGATAGCACTATTGATGGTCTTTTCAAATCCATCTTGAGCTTCTCCTGGTTTTTAGCATGCTAAATAATATTTAATTGAAATCTATAAATTTTTAATTATGTTATGAGACTAGATCTCATTTAAATCTTCTAACTTGGCATTTTCTGATATTGTCCCAAGTGAAGAAGAGGAGGGCAGGAGTGAGAGGGAGTGTCACATTATTACTTCTAGGTGGAGACAGAATTCCAGATTCCTCACTGGGCCTCACATGCAAAAAGGATTGCTCATTACTATTGCTGAGGGGTATGAATTTCTGATAACCACATGGCTTCTGCTGATATGGGAAATGGTGCTTGCCTCATTACCCCTGGGTAATAGTGACAGTCACAATGCTTTATTAGGCTTCATTTACCACCATCTCAATGGCTAAGTGGAGTGGTGCCTCCCCACTGTGAGGTGAGGGTGGAAGTTCCATTTCTCCAATAGCCTTGACTGATACTCCCTACTCAGCCATCTCTGATACCACCAGGAAGAGCTGTTGAGATGCCTCATGAAGAGTGGAAGTCTGTAAGTCTCCCATTTTGTATTTGCGGGCCTTGGTGGAGGAATGTCCAGTTTTGTTTTGTTTTCCTATGGTGTTTGGCTGGATTAGAATAGATGTTGTCTAAATGTCTTCTCTCTTGCTAGAGCTGTCTCTTTCCTGATTCTTTAACTAGGGTGAGTAGGCCTTTGTTGAGGCTTCCCCTACAACCCCTGTCCCCTATTGAATTTCCAGGTTACAAATTGTCTTAATCTATTCAGGATAACATAAAAGAATACCATAGAGTCAGTGGCTTATAAACAACACAAAGTTACTTCCTACAATTCTGGAGGCTGGAAAAGCCAAGATCAAGGTAATGGCAGATAAGGATCTGATGAGAGCCATTGAATAGCCATCAAGTGGCTGTCTTCTTTTTGTGCTTGCGTGATGGAAGCAGCAAGAGATCTCTCTGGAGTCTTGTGTATAATAAGGACCCTCATTTCATTCATGAAGGTTCTTACCCTCCTGGCGTGATCATCTCCCAAAAGCTTTCTAATATAATCAGGTTAGGGGTAGGATTTCAATATATTAACTTGGGAGGGGGGGCGCACAAGTATTTAGTCTGTAGTACTAGGTTCTTTGGCTCAAAGTATAGGATACATGAGGCAAACAAAAAACAAAAAACAAAATCAAAAACAAAAAAAATCCAGGGAACTCACCATGATGTCTTTCCTTTGGTGGCAAATCCCTAGTGAAATTGTCATTTTCTCTCCACATTTCAGAATCATCTTCTGTTTGTTTTTATATAACGTCTAGGGAATTTACTTATTTAGTAAATTTAGTATTTAGTGAAATGAACAGATAAGGTACATTCACTCCATCTTTCTAGGAGCAGAAGTCCAATTCAATACTATTGAATCTCCTGATAGATCCCACCTAAAATTATTTCAGTACCACTAACTAGTATATACAGTTTTGAACATGTTTGCTAAACTCTTTAATATGATTTATTCTCACCCATCACATCTTTTAAAGAAGCATAGCATTTGGACCTGCTTCCTTTAATTAAATTAATTTACTCAACCCATAAAGTAGCATTGTGAAAAATATACTGAATTTAGAGCCAGACAACTTGGATTTGTGTTTCGTTTCTACCATTTGCTCGTTGGGTGGTCTTGAAGTTTTAATTTAAGCACCCTATGAATTAGCTTCTTCTTCTGTGAAGTGGTAATATCAATACCTCCTTCCCCACAGATTTTTTGGTGAACTTAAAGTGTAGCAACATGTTTAGAGGCATAATGTCCTTGAACCGTATTAGGTATTTAATATGGAATCTAATGTCTTTTTTTAATTTTATTTATTATTTTTAGAGAGAGGGATAGGGAAAGAGGCAGAGAGGGAGAGAGACATCAATGTATGGTTGCCTTTCACCTGCCTCCAGCTACAGACCTGACTGGAGACTTAGCTGGCAACCTGGTTTTGTGCCCTGGCTGGTGGAATCTAATGTCTTTAGCTGGTACTTTCCCCTTAAATAAATGAGATTACTTTTACTACAGTTACTGGAAAGAAAGGTAAGAAGGGCTACACTGCTGTGGGGTATGGCTAATGAGTCATGAGAGACTTACACTGCAGATTTCTAGAAAACATTCATTGCCTTTAAAAAGGGGTATGTCAACAAGTCCTGCCCTCTTCTTTTTTTCTTCCTATCTGCCTTAGTTGTGTTATGACCTGAAGCTGGAAATTATGGCATTTGCTTCGTTATTGTGGATGGGCTACCTGTGAGCAAAGTCCATGGCACTAAAAATGGCAAATCAGAGAAATGATAGGAACCTGGGTCCTTGGTGATATCGTTAAAGCACTAAATTAATTGACACTGTTTATTGACCATGTTGCTGCACAATTTCTTCACAATTTCTTCAAAGTTTGTGTAACTTTCAGTTGGGTCTTCTCTTATTTGGATAGGATTTGGGAACATCTCTTAAATTATTATGTGTGCATAAAATAATTATACAAACTACTTGATATATCTGATATATATCCATATGTACACACACATATATACATGGGTATATATGTGTACTTACACATATACAGTATATCAAAACATTTTTTGAAATAATGTACGAGGGCATATTGTTTTCTCAATCTTGCCTCAAATGGTAACAAGGGAACTGTAGTATTATCTCATTTCCCCATCTTTAGGACTGCAGTAAGTTCCCGTCTTCAAAGCTAAACACTTCCATGGAAATAGATGGTATTTAGTAAAGTCACTTATGGGTCTGATTTGATGGTGTGTAAATCCAGAGAAGAAAGTCTATCACAGAGGCCAGTTTCTGACTGATTAAGCAAGTGGTAACATCACTGTATAAAGAAAAGGGTGGGCTGTTTTGTGCAGATCCCTAAGGCCTTTATCTTCTGGCATTGTTATGCCTGTGCTCCTCCCTCTGACATTAGCTTTGACCTTGGGAAGGTTGATACTCCCAGTGGGTGAGCATTGACATCATAGCTGGAATGGTGTGTGAGGTCAGTAATGCACTTTTCATCATTTTGGAATTTAACTTCAAAACTAAAATCTTAATTAAAAGGATTATAGGTAACTAAATAATGACTTAAATCATCTTTCCTTTCACTCCCATAATATAAGCAGAATCACTCTTATGTCAGGCTCTTTAAAAATTCACTTAGAGACATGTTGATTAATTGTTTGGTTATTTATTAGACATTTATTAGGCAGAATTCTGAGTCCTTTAAGCAGACAGAATCAATAAGACTGGCCCCAGTTTTCAGGGATATCACAATCAGCCCAACAGGGAACACAGAGAATTAGAGAAAATAATATAAGAAGAGACATGACAAGGGTCTTAGGAGTGGAACAAATAATAGAAAATGATATTTCAAATGTAGAGGTGATCTACAGGGGGGAATTAAGAAAGGTTTGTGTAGGAAATGACCATGAAGTGGCTTGTGAATGAATGACTGATCCTAAACATAAGGAGTCACAGGCAGGAAGCATTGGAGCCTCGCAACACATTAAGAATATGCATTGATGTTGGAACTAACGTGGGTTTTGCCACCTGACTTTGCTCTTGGAAATTGGACTTACTTTAGAAAATGAGTTAATTATGTTGAGTCTGTTTTCCATTGAGTAAAATTTATTAATATTTACCTTATTGACTTATTAGAAGAATTAAAGTCTGTGGTTCATGTAGAGGTGCTCTGTCTGACCTAGTTTTTACTTAAAATGTTTCAACTATTGTTGTTATGATTTCCATCAAGTTTTTATGAAAAGGTGACATTTGAGATGGGTTTTTGAAGGAACTAACAAGTGGAAATCTGGCACAAAGCATTATATATGACTAGGCAACATATTTGAAAAACCAGAGCACTCAAGGCACAGAACCCAGAAAGTGATCTTTTGGAGAAAAGCATAAAATAAAGGAGAAAGTAGAAAGAAGAGTATAAAATTCAAGTGTGAGTCCAAAACTGGGAACTGGGAATCCCAAAGTTCCAATCAAGATGTCAAGATATTGCATTGATCAGCTCATTCTATTAGCATCCTGGAACTTTCACATAAACAATTGAGAGGTGGGCATGGAAAGGGGGAAAGGAAGATGGGGAGAGAGAGGGAGGGAGGGAGGGAAGGAAGGAAGGGAGGGAGGGAGGGAGGAAGGAAAGAAGGAAGGAAGGAAGGAAAGGAGGAAGGGAAGGAGAGAAAGACTAAGCACTCTAACAATGTGATACAAGAGAAAAGCTATAGTTGCTTAGCATCAATGAAGCATATTTCTCACTGTGATTTAATTTTCTAAGGATCTCTCTCCGATATAGAAGACAATTTAGAGCTTGTGGACACAAACATTTGTCTTTTTAAGAGAAATTTATGGACATGAGAAGTCATATGTTAGGTGCTGTACTATAAATGCATGACATACATGTGGAGATATCATCCACCCACCACCTCTAGAGCCACCCCAGGACACATAGAAAACACTACTAAGTATTCCTTACAGGGGAGGTCTTGCCAAACTTCACTATAAACTTGATATCTTTCTGTACACAGCATGCAAGACAACTGCTAGCATTTATTTTAAGTTGAAACCTAGTTATGTCTGTGTTTTCATCTCTTGCTAGTTTGTTGGACCTTTAAGAACTAGAAAAATTGAAATGTGTGAGCTGTGTAACTGAAGACCAGGCAGAGCTATATGGCATAAAAGAAAATCAGAGGGATTAGAAACTTGGCTTGATCCACCATTGCTGGCTTTGAAGATGGTGACAAGGGGCCATGAGCCAAAGTATGAGAATAACTCAATTGACAATCAGCAGGAAACTAGGATTTCAGACCTACAACTACATATATAAAACAATTCTTCTAACCACCAGAATGAGTTTGGAAGTGGATTTATCCATAAAACTTCCAAAAATGAGCACAAGATTCTTGGTATTTTCCAGCAAGAATCTAAGCAAAGAACCAGTGGACCCATGCTATGTTCACAATTTGAACTTCAGAAATTGAGATAATAATTTGTTATTTTAAGGCTAAATTTTGTGGTCATTTGTTCCAGCAACAATAGAAAACTAATCTACAATTAATTGAAACTCCTTAAGAAATCTGGCCCAACTACTAAGTACAATGAGGAAACATCCCTCCCCAGCATCTTCACCCAGGCCAGAGAGCACTTGCTGACCACTCATGCAGGAAGTTTGAGTTTCTTTCAGTATAAAGTAAGGATTAAGGTACATGGACATTAGATTACCAAATTCATGGGGCTGTAGAAGCCCTCTGGTAACTAAAGCTTCATGGCATGTGAACACAGCTGCAATTTTCTGGTATAAAATCCCCACTGTCAGCTCTAAAGGAAGGGGAAGCAGAAAACAAAGGAAGTAGAAAACCTAATTAGTAAGATTAATCATGATAAAGCCCACAGCTAGTTTTCTAGTTTTCTGCTCTGCATTGATGCGGAAGATAAGGATATAAGCATGAAATCCCCATGTTAATGAGAATTATTATGTAGCAGGTGTTGCCCAGGCTGGGGATATAAGAGTTTGGAGGGTGGGCTGGGCTGAGAAGAGTTTAGAATGATAATCCTGGGGCTGATTTACACTGGCTACATGGCTATGTTGCTAGAACTCCACCTGGCTTCCTTTTCTTGCTGCTGGCTCACACTCCCAGCACTTTCTGCTCCTTCTGATCACTGACGATCAAGACCAACAGCTTCACCTGGAAGCCAGTGTCAAATGCAGGAACATCATACACACGCTCCCTGGCCTGTGCTCTGCTGCTATGTCGTTATCAATCATCACATCTACTGAGCGCTCTCAATACGCCAGCCACTTTGTGTACATGATCTCACTTCATACAATAACACCTTATGAGATAAATAATATTATTATTCCATTTTAAAGATGAAGAAACTGAGACTTAGTGAGGTTAGGTAGCTTGCCCACGTAAGGCCTCAAACTAAGAAGTGGTGGATCCCTAGAAGTCTGGCTTCAGAGTCCATATTCCTTATCTCACATCGTATTTCTTCCTTGTGCGCGTGCCCAGGTCCTCTCAAGTGTCATCCAGGGCTCCTCTGCTTTTGATCAGAACCTGAGTACCAAGCTGACACAATGGCACAAACTTGAGTTGCAGGAAGTGAAAGGTACTTCGGCTCCTATGCTGGTGCTGAATCACAGTCCCCTGGCATATGGTCTTGTCTATACCCACAGAGGGCCATGAGCAAGCATCCAGGCTCCCAGAGCACCAGGGGTCTACCCTAGACCATCTGCCTGTCCTCCATTCCTGACCTGGGGCTCAGTCCTGCCATCTCTCACGACCTCTGCCTAGCTTCCTCCCCATCTCAGCTGCCTCTCCCTTGTTGCATTTGGGTGCCGCCTGTAGTGGGGACTCTCAGCTCTGGCTCTTATTAAAGGACCCTCTCCCCACTGCTGCCTCACCCAGTGTAGCCCAGCACCTTGGAACCCTACGTTCCTGGCTCACAGCTTGTTGAGAAGACAATGTGAGCAGACCAGAACCTGCAAAACATTCTCCTGACCACACCACAGCCTCTCCAGGCTGGGGTCTTGCTTCCCCACTTGAAACCTCAGATGACTCATTGACAGCACACACTCCTCTTGTAAACTCTGTCACTCAGCTGCCTCTCCCGCTTTAGTGGGGTCTCTGGAAATGTGTTCACTGACATTTCAGCAGCATCTACCACCGGGGTCTCTCCATATGGCTCACACCTTTCTCACCCATGGGGAGCACTTTATTTTCTGCAACCAGAGCGCATGCTCTGCCTGGAATTTCGCTTAGTCCACCTGCAGCACTTCCCGTTAACCCAGTCTGGGACTTTAAAACAACCATTTGTTTAAAAAGTAGTAAGTGCACGGGGTAAAAAGTTAAAACAGGACAAAAGGATTTTTCTTTGGCCAAAGAAACCACTGTTGACTCTTCTTGCTCCAGCTGTTCAGAAATTTCCAAACAGATATGCAAGCACGGGTACACAAATGAAGGTGCAGTGTGTATGTGTGTGCTGTGTGTATGCCCACATAAACATGTATGTTTTGGTTTATTTTCAATTAATGAAGCATATTCTATAAATACGCAACTTATAATGTACAATACTTTGCATTTTTTCCCTCTGTGTTGGAGATATTACCTTATCAGCATATGCAAAAATTTCCACCTCATTTTTAACATTTGATATGATAAACATTTAACCTAGCTATATATTACTTTTCTCAGCCATGTTAGAGACTTTTTAGTTGTTTCCCATTATTTTCTGCTACTGAAGCATTATTATAATAACTTTACATACATGTATTCGTATATACTGATAATGGTTAACTAAAGCCACCCGATTCTCTTCATATTATTGCAGGTTTATTTTAGTCACTATGTGATTATAAATGTATCTAATTACATTTTTTACTTTGCTTATTTATACCCTGCTTTTCCCACTAACCTGTAATCTCCTCAAAGACAGGGACTTGATATTTCTTGTTTTCTGCGGGTTCCTGGTACCTCACACAGTACCCGGAACATATGAGATCATTCAGTAAGTTTTGAATACAGGAATCAGGGAAGGGACATTTTCTGGCATGTTGTTTAAAGTATACTTCTGGAATAACGTCCTCCAAGTAGAGGTGTGCATTTAAAACATTTCCTGATATTGCCAGCTGCCCCTGAAAAGAGGTTGTAGAAATGCCTAGTTCACTTGGATTGTTTGCAAAGGCTTCTTGAACCAAATAAGCAGTTCTGAACCTACGCTGTAGTGTCAGGACCCTTGTCCCTACCCCACAGCTGAGCCTCTCACCTCTAGGGACTTTCAGGCAGGTGGACCCCTCAGGCTGTACTTCAGATCCCTGTCCACAGATGCCCTTGGCCTCCTCTTGGGCCTAAGGCTGCTCCCATGAGCAACACAGTCACTGTCATTCAGGGAACATGACCCCACAGTCTTGGAAGCAGACTCTGGCTTTTGGGGCAGGGAACCCCATGGCCCCTCATCCTTGCAGCATGATCTAAATGGATTGGTGTGTGTGTGTGTGTGCGTGTGTGCACTCGCACACGTATGTGTGCATCCTTGTGCATGTTTCTGGGTGAGCATATCATCCTGGATATGCCAGAGTGGTTCTGCCTTCCTAAGCCAAATTTCAATGCTACTAATACTGAAAAACACTGATGTTTTAGGCACTTTAATAAGAGTGGGGGTAAGCATTTTTCATATATTTATACTTCTTTTAAAATAAAAACTACTCATAACACCATGAGTCCTTCCCACACAGCTCCTCAAAAGAAATTAAATGTCCACAGCAGTTGAAAGCATTGGACTAGATGAAGCACATTTGTTCTTTAATGTAAACATTACTATGCTTTTTGAAGCAACCAAATCCAGGAAAAAGAAGATTTAGTGAGCCACCTTATGTAGGTAATTCACATATGGAACCTCTACCCCTGAGAAGGTGTGCAGATTGAAAATAAAATGCTGCCTTTTCCTCTCAGCTGTACTCCCAACTAAGCTTATTGCAAAAGAAATTGCCATTAGTAATTATATGACATCATGTCAACTTATTATTAAAGATGGAGATACAAATGCAACTAGCAAAGTCTTTATAAATATAGATTGCATATATCAGAGTAAAGTGGGAAAGTTCAACATATTATCTAATAAGATTGTCAACAACATTTTGCATATCTTAAAATAAGAATACTTGACCATGTAAATTAACTCCCATTTAGCTTTTCCTCCTTGGAAGACACTTTTTATTTCCTTCCCTCATGGTTTAACTGTGATGGTTATAAATTGTTTCACTCTGTTGGAAAAAAAAAACATTCATTATAATACAGTACTTCTCAACCTATGAAAAGAGGAATTGTTTTTCCCTTCTCAATTCATCCTTGACTGATATTTATTTTTTGTAAAATAAAGAAGGACTCACTAGAAACATAAAATTAAAAACAAAGAAATACATAAAGAAAAAGACTAACAACAACAAAAAAAAACAAAGACATACATTATGGCCATATTTTTACAATCAAGCGAAACAGACATAAAATTACTTCCAAACTGTGCTACAAGTTTCTTAGAGCTTATTCTCAATGTCTGTTCTTCTCCAACAGACAGATAATAAACCTTTCGGCATGAGCCCCGGTCCACAGACCACAATAGAGCGTCCTCCCAGAGGACATGCCTGTTTTCTAGGACTTGATTCCTTGTCCATATATTCACTTCGTTTCAGGTATTTTAAGAAATTTTGACTCTCATCTTTGGTATCCTATTTAAATCCTTCCTTTACTGCTCCTAGAAATTCAAAGGAATCTTTGATGGAGAAAGCTTTGGAGAACCTTGATTTGAGCCAGTAGCCAGAACCGAGTTGGTAAATTCCTTTTACCAGTTTCAGCTCCTTACTGGGCAGCCCATTTCAGAGGGTCGGAGAGCAGTGCCTCCCCCCTGCCAGGCTCTCTACACTCACACCCCTGCTCATCACCCCAGCCAGGCACGCAAGGTGTTTCTAAACCTCAGAGTTATTTTAATTTGATTGAAGTTATTTCTCCCAAAGCTGAATTGTACAATCCTTACTCCTACACTCCAATTCTCTTTACCTTCATATTTATTTTCCCAATAATACTAACATTCCACCATAGAAATAATATAAAAATAGACAGTATATAATGAACACAAAACTCACTTCGTTGGGGAAAATATAAGCAGACAGAACACTCATTAGACTAGAATCTCAAGTAAAGTGGGGACTCATAGTGTAAGAAACTTCATTTTAGACACAAAAGCAGCTTTAATGGACTGTAACTCATGTTTGAAGAACTTTTCCTGAAGCTTTTGGTGTTGGCAGCAGGTAAGACCAGGCATGTCTAAGCTGGCTGAATGGTTCTTAGGTCCTGCTGTGCTTTTCCAAAATATATATTCTTACAAGTAGTTAAAAGTTGACCTTTAAGCTTTTCATCACCATACACAGCCAGCAGCAACTTTTCTCATGGAGAAATGCAGTAGGAAAGGCTATAGAGGACCAAAGATTTCCCACTCTGAGCCCAGTTCTGGTGCCAACAATCAGAGAATTTTAGCTCATCACCCAATTTGGGGCTTCTGGAGACTTTCCACTTGTTAATGAAAGACAGAGTAAGAAAGAGTGGAATGTGGAAGATTATTGTTGAGATTTAAAAGGCAATTCACATCTCTGCAAAGAAACAGTTTCTACTAAACAATGACTTAATAAGACTTTAGTCTGAGTTTTTATTGAGCATATGTGATCTGCCAGGCTTTGTTCTAAGTGCTTTATAAGGATTAATTCCTGTAAGTCCCAGAACTACATGATGAGGCATGTATTACATTGATTTTCATTTCATAATTGAGCAAACTAAAGCACAAACATAATAAATCATTTGCCCAGGAGCACACAGCTAGAAAACCAGGGAGCTGGGGTTTGAATTAAGAGTAGAATTCATGTTCTTAACAGACACTATGCTTGGTCTTGAAGCTGTAAGGGATCTAATTAATACAGGTTCCTGGATGTCATTTTCAACTTTGGTTGGCAGGTTCTAGTATTTTTACCTCTTGAATATTTTTAAAATGTATCCCTCATTCTGAGCTTATTCCCATATTTTCAGCTGGGTCATTCACTTATACATCAAGGAATAATTAATTGTTCATTCATAAGACATTATCAGGCATTTGCTAAATGTTGGGGCCATCATCATGAATAAGGCACATTCCCTGCCAGAGTAGTGTTTATTATCTCATAAGAAAACAGATAGAGCACATGTGTGCAGAGAAAGTTACTACTTACGACTGTGACTCACTTCCCTCCCCAATTATTTCTTGTATCCTTTACCTGTAGATTTTATGCGTTAGTAATTAAAAGTGCCTGTAGTCTCCAGCCTCCTGTGCATAGACCACTGGTGATCACTCTGTGCCTTGTCCAGGCTGCCTTCTGCACTTGAATCCCTTTCCATCCTTTGTTTCCTGGCTCACTTACCTGGTAAGAGTCGCCTCTGGGAGCCCCACTCAGACACAATTTAAGAAGGTCTGAAAGCAAACTATACCAGTGTATTCATTCCCCAATGAAGCACCATATCTTTTGTTGAATCATTGAATAGAGATATCATTTTAGTCTGCATGAGCTACTATAAGAAAATATCATAGACTGAGTAGATTATAAACAACAGAGATTTGTTTCTTACAGTTCTGGAGACGGAAGTCCAAGATCCAGTCACAGGCAGATTTGGTGTCTGATGAGGACCTGCTTTTTCCTTTATAGATGGCATCTTTCCATTGTGTTCTTACAGGGTAGAAGGAAAAAAATATCTCTGGGGCTTCACCCTCATTATCTAATCAGCTCTTGAAGGCCTTACCTGCTCCTACAAGCATCTTGAGGGTTAGGATTTCAACATATAAAATTTGGGGGATGAAATTTCAGTCCATAGGAAGTGCCCAGAGCAGTGTCTAGTACATCATTGACACTCAGCACATATTTGGAGAAATGAACAAAAAAAGTTAACATGTTCTATTTTTCTCTTCAGAGTCCGTAGTTCCTGCCCCATTTCCACATCCCCCAAAGTTGCCTGCTGGGGGAGATTTGTAGCTACATCCTAGTGCGTATAAGCAATATTCTTTCCTTAGGTACCTGCTGAGTTCTTGTTTCAATCCAGATTGAGTACTTCAATTCTGAAAATCTGATAATACCCATCTTTAACACATTGGAAGAGTAGGAAAGCAATTATTTCCTTTCAGGAGCTATAGGGGAGAAACAAAAGCATTGAGATGATTCTGCAACAACATTCTATTGCATTTTAAAAATATTATAAATAGGTTAGTAGAGATTGAACACAAAAGGCACAACCTTGTATTTTCTCTTATTCCTGAACCAGATTTCACAAACACTGCATATTTGACAATCTGGTTCTGTTCATTGCTCTAAGTAAACAGGACATATTCTCTTTGCTCAATATATAGAGGAAGAGGTGGAAACAATGTCCAGCAAAGATCATGGCTGAAATACAGTTTGTACCAAAAAATGGAATAGAAATAATGGGTCAGAAAATAAGTTGAAATGACATTTGTAAACTAAGTAATCACTGCCCCACCCACTTGTCAATTGTTTCCTTTATGGTCACACTCCTATCAGTGAGAAAAAGGACAATTTTAAACTCTAATTTAGCTTTCCAAGCTAAATTTTAGGTGTCCTAAAATCATTCATTGTTGTACATGCATAAAATCAATGCATTGAATTTTTACTTATATAAAAACAAGTTTAATATTTAAAGAAACATCATTGTGCTTTTCTGTGTAAATAGAAATGGAAGGCATTTTCTGCAAGTTTTAGAAAAGACTTATGGGAAAAGCCAATAAAACCAAAGACCCAACAGGATTCTATAGTGTTCTGAAAATTAAAATTGTGAGGTATGTATTCCTGTTTTAAGACCAAAACAGTACTCCACCTTCAAAGTACACTCAGAAGAGAATCATTCTCTGAGAATTGGTGGCCTGAAGCCTTCTGTACTCTGCAATAAAATATGGCACAAACAAATGAGAGTTTACTTACTGTCGTAGACAGTTTGAGCTGGGCAGGCAAGGAGGGGATGTCTGCTTTCGATTTCAGCCATCTGGAGATATTAGAGCTCAAAGCTAAGATCTTTTCTAATTTCCTTGTAGGATAAGTAGTGTGTCTTCTCCCTAACTCTATATTCTGTAGGCCAGAGTGGGTGTCAGAGAAATAATGAACGACAGAGGTAGAGTTCCCCCATGGAAGTGGGTCATTCATTAAGAAATTTCCAAAACATGGGGAAAATGTATTTGTAATGGCCTTTTAAGATGGCCGCATATGTTTTAAATTAGAAAAATTATTTACAAAGTCATCATTGCTTGCTTAGTTTCTAAACCCTCCTAAATGTAAAGCATGCCTTTTTTTTTTTTTTTTTTTAACATCTATTTACCCTTGAACTGATTTTTATTCTTTAAAAGAAGAATCAGTTTTTTTCTCAAGGATATCTAGATAAAAAGATTCGCCCTGAGTTCCAAGAACAGCCTTCTGAAGTTTCGTCTGACATTTTGTAAGTACCCCCACTGCTTGGGACTTTCTGTTTCTCTTTCTGTAAAATAATACTGACCATTCACCGAACTCAATGGCATGGAGGCAGTCCCCAGCTTCAGAAGTGGGCAGGAACTGAGGATGAAGGTGCCATGTGAATTCCAGGAAGGCAGTGTGGTCTTGTGTGCAGGGGCTCAGTTCACCACCAGGAGACCAAGGATTTTTGTTCTTGGTTTCGAAGCTAAGTGACCTTTGAGTGTTCATCTACTCGGAGTCTCAGCTCTCCCCGCAGGACAGCATCCAACCTCAATCACTGCTCAATTGAGTTTCAAACTCTCTTGCTTAATTTGGTTTAATTTTTTTTTATGCCTATATTCTTAACATCCCTTGGTATCCATTTCATTTTTCTAACACATTTAAATTTATTTATTAATTTTTTTGCTTAGAAAAGAACAAAATTGTTATAAGATTCCCAGAGATCTTCTTGGGAAAAGACACTTGGACATAATAAACATAAACAACAATAAGAATTTAGTAAGTTCCCCGGGTATAGGAAGACCTTCTGCTATTTTCAAGCAGTAGACCAAATGAATTATTGCTTTCAATTTTCCCTCTTACTGTTTCTCAATTTACTCTGATGTTGAAGGAAAAACACTATATTTCATTCTCCATCCTCTAGGTCAGATAATCATAAGTCACATCTCACTACAGTTAATTCAAAGAGGAATTTTCTTTCATATGGTCTTTACTTGTAATTAGCAATACTGTTACTTAAAATAAGAGGACTTTCATACAGTACCTATTTCTATGTATTATTTGATGTTTTGAGGTTTTCATGATATTTGTTATTCAGGGACATGATAGTTCTTATTAAAAAGCTTTGCAGCTCTCATTCTTCCTAAGCCAAAATAATTACAAATGTGACTTTCTTGATGATACATAAAATACTCTTTAAGATTGTTCGGCTGAGTTTTTCTGTTTTGTTTCTTAGTATGTTAATTACATTCAGCCCTGAACACTATCTATTTACCCTAGAAGTCCAATGGAATGTAGAATAGACACCTGTGACAATAGCCCCAGGTGAGTGTCAAAGTCCTTAAATGACCAGCAGCAGAAAGTGTGGCTCTTTGGCAGGCACTTTAGACAGGCTGTATTTACTTGGGTCCAGTTGTGTTTTTTGTAGACTGGAACATTAGATCTTATTTCCCCACTGAGAGTGGAAAAATATAGAAGGAAGACAGAAAAACCATGAGCTGTTTTTAGCTGACATCAAGAAGTACTGGGCCTGGTTGGTGTGGCTCAGTGGATTGGCACCAGACTGCAAACCCAAAGGTAGCTGGTTCAATTCCCCAGCCAGGGCACATGACCAGGTTGCAAGCCAGGTTTCCAGCCAGATCCTTGGCTGGAGGCAGATGAAAGGCAACCATACATTGATACTTCTCTGTCTTTCTTCCTCCTAGTTATAGAAGGTTTGTCATGTTTTCCTGTTTTTCAGATTTCATTCTAAAGTATGAGTAGGCCCAGGCCAGAGATACAATCTGGTCCTAAAGGTGGTTAAAGGTATAAAAATAAGTGGAAATAATGATGATGATGATGATGATGATGATGATGATAAAAAGCAAAGAAAACAGACTTAGCATAGTGTGAGAAGAAAAGAAGTGAAGGAGCACAAAATGTCTGCATCCTCCATATGAGAATTAAACTAGAGAAGTTAAAAAATATTCCAAGCACCATGAAGCATAAAGGGCTGCAAAAACAATGGAGATGGAAAAAATGGGGAGAAGGATAAGGAGAAAAACAACCACCAGTCTGTGAGGTCCTTTGGATGGAGTCCAGATGGAGAACCAAGGTACCTCAGCTGACAGCATCAATGATCAGATATGTAAATAAAGCCACCTTGGGTCTGCCAGCTGCTATCTGATTGCAAATGCCCAGGTGTTCCAGGCAAGAGCAGTAGAACCACCCTTCAACTCATAGAATTGTGGATGGAAAAATGACCTGTTTTTCAAAAAATAGATCTGTTCGAAGATTGTATAACCACCAACAAAAAAAAAAAAAAAAAAGAGGAAAATTTTATTTGAACCATGTTACCCCTTACATAATATAGCAATGCTCTTTGGCTTGTTTGTCTCATATTTCTTAGTACTGTCAGCAAAAATATCTATAAATTTCAAATAAGATAAATTGTCACCATAAACATTTATCTTGCATTTGTTCAGAAAGCAAAGCAGGTTGAATATCGAGTGGTATACTAAGTTTCTTATACAATGGCTTAAGCTATGGAAATCTCAAAGACTCAGATTTAGTAAGAAATTTCCAAACCAGGGCACAAAGGAATGTTTTTTCCATTATATCTGGCGAAATTTCTGAATTTCTTAATGAAATGATCTCCATGTTGTTAAAACGGCTAGTGACATGAAATAATGAACAAACACTTCCCTGACAAATACCGGGGAGATAGAAGCACATTATAACATAGGACATTGATTAATGACCATGTATCCATACTTCCTTAGAAGTATGGAATCAAGTGTATGCAAAGGATACGTAAGTATGGGTTTTTTGCTATTTGTTTAAATTGTTGAACTCTTTAAGTCGGCTTGAAGAATCATTATTCTCTTTGTGAAATGAAAATTGTGGTTCTCATATTACATAAGACTTTTGCTATGACAACATAATAGTTACAGAAAGAAAGGAAAAAACTCAATCTTAAGCTACCATAAAATATTTAACCTAATATTATGGAACTCTCACAGTTACAATGGGCAACACAGTTGAAATGATAGGGGAGGAGAGGAGTTTCAAGATGAAGGCTGGCAGAGCAGGGCTGGCTCCACAAAACACCAATGTTTTTCACAGGATGGCCATTAATAATCAGTTAGTTATACCAGGTCAGAGATAATATATACCATTTTATCTTTTCCTCCACTTCTTTCCCTAATGTCTTTGCATCTTTTCCAGCAGTCCCTTTAGCACATTGAACAGAATCCCTTTTTGTATGTTGGTAGCTGCAATGCCAAGTCTGAAAAAGTGAATATTAAACAAACAAACAAAAATCCCTATTCATTATTTTTTCAAAATTACTCTGGACAAAGCCTACACTAAGCACTGCAACAAAAAACTTTGATTCAAGAAAGAATAAAATTACTCACTGTGATCAAAAGCAACCCTTTGATGCTAACTACCCCCCGCCCCCTACCCCATATTGGACCAACTATGCAATTTGGCACCTGGAAACAGGATTGAAATACCAACTTACCTTGAACGGAGTTGGCTCTATACTCTTATCCAACTGTTGATGCCATTGAGGATTTGTCTGCATATTTAAGGAGGAGAGCCAGGAAAAACAGTTGCATTTGCCCAAGAACCTAAGTCTATCCAGTAGTAGAATAAGCCTGGGATATAGCTTTGGGTTTTGCACTCAGCTTAAATGTGATCCTTTCCTTGATCTCAATATATCTCCTTCTTGGTATCAAAAGCTAAGCATCTTTGAAAAAAGGCTTTGCCAGCAAGGCCAAAAACACTGAAACCACAAACCCATGTAAACCAGATCAACCGTTTGCTCTAAACCTCTTTCTCACAACTAGCCAATCAGCTAACTCCACTCTCCCACACACACCAGCATGTTCTTAGAACATGTGTGTCTTGGGAGAGTTAAATAAATGGCCAGAAATCACATGGCTAATGTTTGGATGAACAGAACCTTACCAAACACCCAATCCTGCCATTTCTCTGTACACAGAACACCACTCTTGTTCTTTACAAGTTGAGTGAAGTATGAGATAAATAGCCCTGAAGGATTTTAATTCTTTTTCAGGAAACAGGTTGCTCTAATGTCCTTAAACTGTCCTCCCAAATTATAAAATAAAAATAACATTGAGCATTTGGATGAAAAACAGACATAGTCTCTTTGTATGCATACTAGTTAGAAATTTTATTTATTTTCTTTTGGTTAAAAATACAAACAGTTATGTATCTTTCTAATAAGGAAAGGTCAGAAAATGGAAATTATTCTATGCTACTTATTATTATTCATTTTATTATTCATTTTAGACATATAAATAACAATTGTTGGATTTAGCTCATTGAAAGCGTCACCAAAATTGGTATGCCTTTGGTCCACATGGTGTGGACTTTTCATACAAAACATTTTCACTAAATGTTTCCTTTGCCTTTATTCTCATAGCTAGCAGTGACAGATACAATGGAGCACGATGTTATGAAACTGAATTCTGCTTGAACTCTAAAGGTGTAATTGCAATGGGGAAATATTGTTCAGACCTTGACTCTTAAGACAAGCTTTGTCTCCCCTGAGCCGCAGATGAGTTTATTTGAATCCTGGGTTCTATCACTGATGTCACTTACTTCTTTGCCTTGGCCATGGAGAGTTTAGAATTAAGTTGAACCAGTGTAATTAGGACCTTACAAAATACATGTATTTGCAATAACTTAACCCCTGGCTTCTTTTGGTATTCTACCCTTTTATATAATTTTTTAAAACATTCCATTGATTATCATGAATGGTGACCTCCCAAAACATGTATGTTGAAGCTCTAACCCCCAATATGATCAGATTTTGATCAGATTTGGAGATGGGGCCTCTAAAAAGTTGTTAAGTTTTAATGGGATCATAAGGGTGGGATTCTTATCCTATAGGTCTGGTGTCCATAAAAGAAAAGGGAGAGTCACCAGAGACCTCCCCCTGCACATGCAGACACAGAGGTGAGGCCGTGTGAGGACCAGTGATAAGGGAAACTCTGCAAGTCAGGCACAAAGGTCTACCCTGAAGCCAACCTTGCCAGCACCTTGATCTTGGGCTTTCAGCCTGGAGACTTATGAGAAAATAAATACTGCTGCTAAGTAGTATGTGGTATTGTACTTCTTAATTCCATCACCTCCTTCTCCTAGTCCCTCAACCCCCTTTGCTCTGGCAACCACCATTCCACTCTCTGTGTCTATGAAATACAAACTGGTAGTTACAGAACAGTCATGGGGATGTCAAGTGCAGCACAGAAAATATAGTCAATAATACTGTGATAACTATGTGTGGTGCCAGGTGGGTACTGGAAACATGAAAGGGAACACTATGTAAATTATGATTGTCTAACCACTAAGCTGTACACCTGAATCCAATACAAAATAATATTGAAAGTAAATTGTAACTGGAAAAAGGTTATAAATTGAAAACAAAAAGCCTGTGGTAGTCCAAAGAGACTTATATACCTGCCATAATCTTTTTTATTTTCAGCAGTTTTACCTTTGAGGAGGAAGAGAAACTGTGCTATATGTAAGCCACATGGCCATCTCTTCTATCTCCTTAGAGGTATTGGTCTATATCTATATCCTCTTGGCTTAGCGTAGGTGGCACATACTTCTGGGACATTTATGTTCAGAAGTTCTTGCTCCCTCTAACCACGTCTTCCTCTTTTATCTGGTGTGTCTCTATGTAGGGAGGAGGGGGAAATTTCTAAGGAACTGTGCTTTTTAATTCAAATAATAAATTCTCAGTCTATATTAACCCATTTTTGTGTCTTGCAAATGCCACAACCTTAGAGATCAGTGGCTTCCTTGGCTCTCTGTCCCTGGCCTAAGCCTAGCTGTTCCGCAAATGCCAGTGATGGAATATGATTTCAGCAGTTTCTGGTTCCTGCTCGCTTAAACAGAAGCAAGTACGAGATGAGGAAACATACACTTGGGGCTACATCTGGTATTTTATAAGTTTCCTAAAATCTAGACACTTCCAACCAAACCAGCATAAATTCTCCCAAATAATTCAGGGGCATAAAAACATGATATGCACTCTTCTATGAAAACTTGGTTATTAATTCTTACCAATGAATAACCATGACATGATTATGCCAAGACAACATTTGTCCCTTCCCTGCTTTGACATATATTATACATTACAAAGATTTCTACATTGATTAGTAATACTTGACACCTTCTCAAAATGTCATCTCTCTATGAATAACAACCTTACTGACAAGATAGATGCAAGAGGATATTTACAGTTCTTTTCCCTACAATTATTAATATGAACTGAGTCATTTCTAAGAAGTAAAAACATATTGTTGCAAAAATAATTTCATAACATTGTGCTATCAACTTAGGACATTTATAACAAATTTTGTATTCAAAGTAGCTTTCCATGTTAAGAGTGCTTGGCTATCACTACTTACACCAGTTAGCTGCTATAACAAAATTCTATAGAGTATGGCTTAGACAGTAAACATTTATATCTGGAGTCTGGGAAGTCCAAGATCAATGTGACAGCTGATCTTAATCTGTTGTGTCCTGTGAGAGTCCTGGCTTTCAGATGGCTGCTTTCTTGCTGTATTGTTCCTCTCCTGTCTCTTTGTATGGCACTAATCCCATTTGTGAGACCTTCACCCTCATGACCTAATTACTTCCCCAAAGCCCAATTTCAAATACCATCACAATGGGGATTAGGGCTTCAGCATAGGAACTTGGAGGGAACAGAAACACTCAGTTCATAGCACTAGTTTTTTGAGAAATAATGAGGAAAAAGTGCTAATATTGGAGGGGTTACCTCTAAGTTGAGAGAGAGCCATCTCTTACCCCAAGCACTTTCATCTCTCTTTAGCTGTGTTGAAATGTTGCCTTTGCCTTTTTAAAAGCATATTTGAAACCCTCACAAAGTGACCTAAAAGGTCAAGCTTTTGATCAGATGACAGGGTGAGAGCTTCTACAGAGATGTGGCCAAGAGTTCGCTCAGTAGATGTTATTGTGACCATGAGATCCCAGAGGCTTATAGCTGTCAACACTGTCAACAGTTTCAAAGATTTCAAAGGCCACTCTTCCCATTGCTTTTATCCAAGACTTTTAAGAGCCACAAACTTCTCAAGATGAATACATTCCAAAGAGAGTCCTCGAGCAGACATTCTTCGTGAGCTTACCAGCAATTCTTGTAAGATGAACAGGTGTTAAGAGCTAGAAAATGGACTGTCTTGGGCTTTGGTACCTGAAAGTACAAAACATTTTTTGTCAAACCGTTGAAACAAGCATGTGATCTTAATTTAATTCAGGAAAATGAGACCCCAGACCTTCATCTTTCCTTGTAGCTAAAGTTCATTTCCATTTCATCCCTAGTTACTTTCAGCTTGACTTGTAAAATAGTTTCTAGGACTTAAAAAATAATCTAATTCTACAAAATAAATGCCAAATATATGTGTAAGTATATGTACACATGTATATGTATATGTGTGCATCTGTTTTGTATATAGGTGGAGATTATCTATTATCTATCTATCTATCTATCTCTCCAAGATGAAAGTTTGCATTTACTTGTTTTAAAAATTTTTCCCTTACAAAACTTGTTGCTGTTTGCATTTCTCAGATACGATACTTATACATTACAGAACCTCAAGAACATAAATGTTTTAGGGGATATTCTCTTCAGCCATGCCTACTATCTGTTTTTCTATTTTTTCTTTGATTTATAGTGATACTCTCTATACTTTACAAAATCATTGGTTTGGGTATGGTGACCTGTATCATCTAATCTATTGGGTGAAGATTAGAAAAGATGTGTACGAAACTTTTTGATCTCATTAAAATATTATTGGTAGTTCCATCAGTCCATGTAGTCCTGTCACCCCACCAGTAATAATGAGTTCTCATTGGCTTATCACAATCCAGTGTATTTCTTACTCATATCTGAGTCCAGGGTAGGTGTGTTTTCATAACTCATTTTCTCTCATGTAACCAGGCTGAGTTCATCTCATAATGTTGTAACAGGAGGCCTCTGTAGTCAATTAAGAATGGGGTAGTGACACCTAAAAGATTGAACAAGAAATTTTAAGAACCAGGCTCAAAAATAATGTGCAACTCTTCAATTTCTGCACCATGAACTACAATTCAGTCAAATGACCTTGATCAGAATATGATCAGAAATGGGAAATGAAATCTTTATATGTGCCCAGGAAAAAAAAAATGATGGAGTAAACACCTAGCTTTGTTTCAGTGATGATAATATGAATTGTTATTATTATTTTCATGATTATTCATGTATGTTGATTAATTCAGAGAGATCAAGGCAGGTTAATAAGCTTAATATTTCATGAAATATTAGCTTTAAGGGCCATGATTGCAGAAAAAGTGACTTCACAAAGATATGTAGATTTAAACAGAAGAGCATTACAAAATAATATTTTTATGTTTTATAGAAAACTTAAAATCCTTTTTTCTAACAAGGGAATATAGTTTAGCTTCTGACCATATTGTATATTGCTTCTCTGCTGCAAGCAAAACAAGTGTTTCTCTGATTTCAGCCTTTTGCTATTAAGAAATCTCAAAAATGGTTCGGAAGCACTTATTTTACCTTGAGAGAAATTTTGAAAAACACTTGTTCTATTATCAACTATCTCAAAGAATTATTATAAAAATAAATCAAAGAGCTACATCTTAGTCATGATGGCATCATTCCTGCAACCCCTTGAGGCACAATAAATATGCCCCTCAGAAGAGGCTCATAGTTAATTAACAACAGAAGTAAATTTATAATCAAAAGTTTCCCATATAATTGTAAACATTTGCAGGTTACCATCTTACTTTTACTTTGTAGCATGACTGACAAAAAGCTGATTCTACCAGAATGATTAGCTTCATATTCTTGGATTTCATTGTGCTTGCATTATTATTATTGCCTTCAATTTGCAATTTCTTTCTTTTTTAAAAACAATGATTTTATTTATTACTTTTAGAGAGAGGGCTAGGGAGAGATGCAGGGAGGGAGAGAGACATCATGTATAGTTGCCTTTCACCTGCCTCCAGCCACGGATCTGGCTGGAAAACTGGTTTGCAATCTGGTTATGTGCCCTGGCTGGGAATCGAACCAGTGACCTTTGGGTTCGCAGGCCAGTGCCTTATCCACTGTGCCACCAGCCAGGGCCACAATTTGCAATTTCTTAATAGGAACAATTTAAGCCACTTACTCACTTTATTAGCCTTAGATTATTTAAAACTAGATTATATAATTTATAAATTCACTTAAATGGGTAAGCCTAACGTATAAATTATTGCAATACTCCAAAAGAAAAATGGAATAAAATTTCCACTGCCAATCCCTCTAAATTTTGGGACTTTTACTCTTTTCTCTGAACATCTCCTAAATAGTATGTGACTATCTAAGTGGCCTGAGCGAGGCCTCCCATGTTCACCTATGCTTTAAATATTTTTTAAATAATTGACACATTTATAAATACACATGAGTAGAATCTCTAATATTTACTTCCTTCAATCCAATGGAGCATCCTAAATATTCCCTGAGTGGGCACACCTGTGAGTGAGGATGCCGCTATGGAAACCAGAGATAGGTCCCTCCTTCAAATGCTGAGAGCTGTTATCATGGATTAATTCTTAAAGTTTTAGGTAGAAAAGTTTTGAAATAAAGCTATTCTTTTCACCTGCATATGAATTTTTAGATTTCCAGTTTAGCATTGTTTTTACTTTATTGAATGTCATAATCTTTCTGTACTGTTTTCTAAAGTCTTCACTTGGCCTATTTTGATGTGAAAAATGTGGGAGGTGGAGTGAAGGGAAGCGTGAGGAGTTGAGCCTGGAGAAGAGTGTTAGCCAGCAAGGCTGTGTCTACCCAAGTACTGAGATCAAAATTGCTTCAGCTTTTGGCTACTGTTCACTGAAAAATTTATGTAAGAAACAGGTAAGGCCCTAGGTTTTAACATTCGTCCAGTTTGATGTTAAAACAGTAAAGTAACTATTATTCATGTACAAAGTGAATTTCCTACATTTGCATTTTGATTATAAAATAAGTTGGGTAAAATATTATTCTATCTACTAATATATATTATAATGATTAAGGCTTTCTGGGTTTAAATATTAGCCCTGCTATCGATATGTTCACAGCTTTGACAATTCATTTTATGTTAAGACTAAATTTCCTGTCTCATAAATTTATTTGAGGGTTAACTAAGATAATACACAAACGTGAATACAATGCCTGATCATGTGTGTCAAATTCATTAGTTTTATTATTTTTATTACGACTATATCTATGACTACTAAATAATATAATTCTACAGAAAATTATGTATACCTTCTTTTGTAAAAAGAATGTTTTCTATTAAAACATTATTAAGTTCCTTGATTCTTCCCTAGATCATTCATACTAAAATCATCTGTCTAACCTAAATAATGTCTATTGTTCCTTTTATGTAATATAAATCTAAGAGTAAGAGCTTGGATATCAGACTGTGCATTTTGTTGATGCACCTAGAAGGGTCTGCTAAGACTCTGCAGTGTTTTACTTTTTAAGCACTATTGTTTATTCATGTGTTCACATATTTATTTTAAGTTTAGTACCACAAGATTCTATTATGGTTGTTTCAGTGATCTATTGATGAGGTATCTGAATTTTAGTATACAATACAAAAAGAAAACATGAGAAAAAACAAAGTATTGTTTTATTCGTATCACAGTGTGGCCTATGACTCAAGGTCAGCTTTGAAGCCAACAGAGAAATGAAAATTAAGCCAAGGACTGAATTCATTTTTGGACTGTTGCATTCTGAGTATGTCATTGGGCTTCACTAATCTAACTTTACAGATTAGATTATTTATTCTCTTCTCATTTCTCCATGCTCTGGGTGTTTTTCAGAAAGTACTTCCGATGTAAAAGTCTCTGGTTCATACCAACTTCAAGGAGTTTGTTTATAATGATCACTTCAAATGTGCAGACAGTGACTGAACGCTTAACATATGACCTAATCTGTGCTAACTTGCAGGACAGAAAACACAGAACCAAATAACAGGTCCACATTTCAAAGGCTCATAATACAACTGATAAGAGAGAAAGGAAGAGGAAGAGAAATGGAAGAGGGTAGAAAGAAGGAAAAGAGAGAGAGAGTGAGGGGAGAAAGGGAGAATGGGAGGGAGGGAGGGTGGGAAGGATGTCTTATTAAGACTTTCACAGATATAAGCACTAAAACCAAAAAACAAATACATTTCATAGAAGAGAAGATATGAGCTACATGGTTTAAATAGGTCAAAGAAGACAGGATCACCCATAAGCTAAGTTTCCTACTTGATCTTGTAACAGTATAGGAATTCAGATTTTTCTTTTATTATTTGTTTATCATTGTACTTTTTCCCAGACCATTTATACCCCTTCTACCCCCTTCTACCTCCACTCATCCTCTCCCACCCCGAATATCTTTTTTCTTATTTCTTTTATTTAAAATAAAATTATTTTTAACTTCTAGGGGTATGATGCCATCAGAAGTTATATTTGCTGAGCCTGTAATCTATCTTACAGCTTTCAACAGGCCTACTTAGCTTTCTGTGTTACTAAAACCAGAATGCTTTTAGTCTCCCCCAGCCCTTGTAACTTAAAGGAGAGAGAGAGGCTGGGACTTAGAAGAAGAAGGTCCAGTACCGACCTTCCCTTCCTTGAAGCCACTGTGGGGTAGTTTGGGGAAGGCTGCGCAATGGCTGCCCAAGCAGAGCAGAAACAGGTTCATGAAGGTGTGCACTTCCAGTCTCATTTTACAAATGGGGACATGGTTACAGAGGGAAGCGCGTTGCTCAGGTTCACACAGTGAGAACATTCAGAAACAGGATTTGGACCAGGACTGTGATTTCTAAACTAGTCCTATGTTTGCACCACTAAATACATGTGTTCACACTGTGCTTGTGGTGAAGGAGGAGGTGATACAGTGAAGCTAAGACAAGCCATTGGGACCAAGGTGGCCCACGCTATGTAATAATCTGATTTACTTATATTTAGAGGGAGGGAAATATGAAACCAATTGAAGCTAGACACATTCTATCCTTAAATGCAAATAAGCATGCTGTAGATGAAATAGTTCTTGGTGATTATAGGCAGGGTGGGGCAAAAGGAGGTCCATAGTTGTTAATATGGAAAATAACATGATAATTAATAAAAAATAATACAAGAACCAACTTTGTTTCACATACTCACAACTATAAATTTACTTTTGTCCCACCTTGTATTATTGAAAATAGTACTTTTAAAAGATCTTTTATTCTATTATTCAAACACACTGGCTGGCTTGTTTCATAAGACATTTTGGAAAGGATAATAATTAATGCCATGCTATATTTGTTCTCACTTGAGGACTGGATGTTAAGAAGCACTTCTGCAATGTTTCTATCAGATCATTTTTGTCTAATCCTCTTCTAGCTTTGAGCCATCTCATATAAATGCAAATATTTGTTGTTACTTAAAACTGTGGCTAGCATCTACTTAATAAATGCCAATCATGTCCAAGATGATTGTGGTGAACTGGCAAATTCAAACATATGATTGCCATCAATCAAAAATACATTGGATATTTTTATCATAAAGCAAACAAAGTCCATTTAAAATGTATAATACTGAATGAGTTATAGAGTTTATATTCACCATTCAGATACCAAATACCATGCTTCCTTCTTGTGCTCCCAGTCTAGTTTTTTTCTTTGGTCAAATTAGCATATACCACACACATGGAAAATACAGTGTTCAAAATCTGAAGTATTCTGTTTGATCATCAATACTATAATTAACAAGCCATGCTTTATGTAGGACAATTAGACTAGTTGATACCTTCACAAATAATTTTTATCTCCCAAGTGGCTTATATTTATTGAATATTTACTCTGTGCCATACACTGGGTAATATGCTGTATATGGGACTGCACATTAATTCTCATGGAAACTTATGGGGTAGACTTTTCATTATCTTCATATTACCTACAAGGAAATTAGTAGTGATTAGTCTAAGATGATAAAGACTGCGATTTGGATAGCCCAGATTCTAGACAGTTCTGCCTCCAGAGACTGAAACTGCAATTACTCTCTCATTGCCCTTCTTTCCCCGGGCTGACTCTGTCTTGGTGCTCTTGGGAATTTTTCCCTTTCCAATATCAAAGGATTATAATAAGGATGGAATGAGAATGCATATGTAAGAATTTATTTAACCTGAAAGCACTATATATATTAGTATTCATTCAACAAATAATTATAAGCATCTACCATGCCAGCAACACTTGCCTGATTGGATTTTTTAAAAGATTTTATTTATTATCTTCAGAGAGAGGGGTAGGGAGGAAGGCAGAGAGGGAGAGAAACATCCACGTATGATTGCCTTTCACCTGCCTCCAGCTGGGGACCTGGCTGGAGACCTGGCTGGAGACCTGGTTTGCAACCTGGTTATGTGCCCTGGCTGGGAATTGAACCAGCGACCTTTGGGTTTGCAGAACAGTGACCATCCACTGAGCCACCAGCCTGGGCTCTGATCGGATTTTAACTGACCAGTGTATGGATACAGATGGTTACTCTAAGGATGGTGTGCAAAAAGTCAGAAATGTCCTCCGTGACACAGGTCAAAAAGTTAGCAATGCATCCCAAATATTTTGTTTCCTTTAATAACTCTGTCGATCATCTGCGAACATCTAGAAATATTTTTGAATTGGCATGTGTATGTATATCTTTATTCTCTACCCCTGGAGTGACAAACTCCGTGTTTACTCTGAACTCAGTTGTCCTTTCATGTGTGGTTTACAGCCTCTCTCCAATCTCAAAGCATGTTTCCAGTATCCTGGAATTTCACAAATGAGTTTATGTTTAGTTTATTTAAATCTTTCATAATTGCATAGACTTCAGTGCTAGCTTTCTAGGTCTTTGTTTCCCATCTTCCCAATCTAAAGAGTTTTTAACACTTTGGAATTTTTTTTTGGAAACATTAGGTATTGTCTATGTGATGCCAAACATTTGGCTGCACATAGAATAAAGAAAGGAAACATCGAGATGTGTTCACATATCCAGCTGTTTGGCATTAGGTAACTGAGTTTCCAGTTCTCATCCAGATACTTGGGGGTGGAGAATCTGGGACCGTGATCTTCCTTTCTCTAAGGTTGCTGAGCAGCGCACTAGGGTGAGCCAGTTGAGGAATGACCAACCCGGGTGTCAGGGGATGAGCACATTCAAAGAGGTGATTCTAGTCCGTCTCTGTTCTTTGTCTTTGAAGCACGGAGATTGTTTTCCTCTAGTGACTGGCCGTGGTAGAGAAGTAAAATGAGTTTCCAGAAGGGAAGCCTCCAAGAGCATTCAGTAACCACACTAGGGGCTTGTTGCCGTTGCGGTAGGTTTTAAAGTTAGGACATCCTGAGGTTTGGCAGAGATTAGGGCAAGTGACCAGAAAGCAATGTTAAGGACGTGTTCTCAAAAACTCTTTTTCTCAAACGAGGCCCTAATTGTCTAGCTCGCATACTGTCGCACTGCTTTTGTAGTGTACTGCACAAGACATCTTATGAGATAAAATGGCTACAATATTTGGACAATAGAAGAAAAGGGCCATTATAATATTACATAAAATGAAAAGAGGACTGCCGTTTCTAATTAAGTGCCCAAGTCTGTTGTACAATGAACTATTTGTTGAACTTTTAAAATATAATTTGGAATCTTTGAATAAATGACTTACAGCCATGCCGTAAAAACAGAGACATTTATTCTGGGACACATGGATTGCATTATCTTTTCTGAGGCTTGCTCGCTCCTCCACAGACTGGGCCTGACTACCTGGGATAGGCAGGAAACTGGGAGCCAGGTGGCTTGGCAGGAAAGACCATGCTCTACCTTAGCTGGCAGGAAGCCATAGGTCATCGTGAAAGAAATCCCTAATTCGGATTAGTTGTGCGGGAGGTGGTGCCTTCTGGTTTTGTAATGTTAGTGCGACTTCAAGGACAAAGGACTCCCAGTAGGGCCCAGAGAAATATGTAATATTTTAAGAAGAGGTTTCTTGGGTCATGTTGTGCAACTACCTACTTCCTGAAATTTACCTTCAGGGAGAAATTGAAAACCTTTCTCTTGAATGGATGTAGGACTTTAAGATAAGAGAGCATGTCCATGCATATATTTTGATCCCTTGCACAGTCTTAAGTTATTTAAAATTCTCATTTACTCAGATTTGGCCAGAAACAGTCTCTCAGTGCTCAGGGGAAAATGTCTTCAAGATCCACAAAGGAGGCTCAAGAAACTTCTTGGACATCAAACCTCTCTTAAAAAAATTTTGATGAGTCAAATGTAAACAAATCAGCTTCACGGAGGCCAAATTTTCCTTGACAAATGTGAGCTTCAAAACCAGGGGGGTGCACTTGGGAGGCAGAAAGAAGAAGTGGGGAGGTCTTGAGAAAACATGTGTGAGTTTTGCTGTTCACCAAGTATTGTACAAAGGTTTCTTGATACATGGACACAACCAGAACTGCATTCTCTCAGCACTGCCATTGTTCCAGCCAGAAGTCTGGTGGTAATATTTGGTTCATTTGCTGTTTGGTCTTTGCTCAAAGTGACTCTGCTATACCCCCCCCACCCCATGTCACATGTCTGCACAGTGACTGATACTATTGATATCCTTAGGTGACCCCTTTCTCCTTATTTTTATTTCAGAGCCAGAATACCTTTTTGCTTAGTAAATACAAATATAGTCACATCTAGAATTCAGGGAGTACAAGTAAGGATATCAAAAAAGACTTCCTATATAAAAGACGTTTGAAATGAATTTTGAATGAGTTTTAAAGGAGGTAAAAGACTTAGCTGTGCATCAATATATGCATGGTCAAATCAACAGGAAAAAAATGCTTCAAAGTATAAAAAAAACTGGATGGTAGATTCAGGAAACTACAAAGAGTCTGGATTTCTAGGCTGTCAAATTTGGGAAGAAGTAGAAAGGAATGACACTGGAAAGGAAAGCAGGGCTCAGATCATGGCAGTATCTTGAGGATGATAATTAACCTTTGGAATATTGCAATGAGGAATAGGAGTGATTATATTAAATATGCTGGCTGCAGTGTGGAAAATGAATTAAATGGCACTAAGACTGTAGCAGAGTAAGAGTTGACGCCTGTTTCAGTACCCCAGTGAGATGGGATAGCAAGATGGGGAGAGTAAATAACAGAATCCCTTCCTCTAGTTAAGGTACCATGAGCTAGCAAGCATGGAGAAGTAATATAGACCTTCCAATAAGCACAGCCTCTGGAACATAGATTTTGGGCCCACAAGTTTGAGTTCAAATTTCAGCTCCATCACTTACCAGCTGTGTAACCTCAGATAACTCAATCTTTCTGTCCCATGGTTTGTTTACACATCTCTCAAATGTGAATAAAATAATCTTTAACTCCTGGGGTTGTTATGTGAGATTATTAGTTGACAACATATAAAGTGCTCAAAAGAGGGTCTGAAGAGTAAGCAGTGTATTATTAGTGAGTGCTACACACAAGTATAGTGCCTTAATACATATTTTCTTAGTTAATCTTTAACCTCATTTGTGTTATTTTTTTTAGATGAGGATACTGCAGCTTGGAAACTCTACATAACTTTCTTTAAGTCACAGAACTGATAAGTGTAAAGATGAAGTATTAATCTAGAGCTCCCATACTTGTAACATTTTGCCCTGATGTTTGCAAGTTCAGGCTACGTTGTCCCTAAATATGGAAGATTTCAGGAGCAATGTAAGGTCTAAGATGCATTCTTTCTTCTTTGTGTCCAGGAGACCTGGCATGTAGCGGTGCTTTATAGAAGATAGCTTGGAATAGTGGAAGATAGAGAAATTAGAGTTTGGGACACCTGGCTTAAATATCAGCTCCCCAATTAATGATGATTTATTTGAGAAATGTCTTCATCTGGGTGTGGTTGGAGATGGAAGATAATCAAGTTGGAAAAGTGCTTTGTGAATGATAGCTTGCCAGACAAGCATTAGTCATTGACTTTCCCCTTCAAATGAGTGAAATAATAGTCATCCATAATCATGATTCCCCTTTTGTCAACTGTCGAAGTGAACCATAAATGAAAACCATCCCACTCCAACATCATTAATTTTACATGTTCAGAAAGACTATCTTTTTCAGTTTACATTCTACAAAAATTTGAAAAGGTGATTGCATTGTTCCTTATGTCCTTCTAGCCATCTCTACTTGAGCATGACCCAAACATTATTCTAAATCATGTAGAACATAAACTAAAGCTTCTTCAACATAGGAGGAGACAGCACTTAGACCAATAACGAGAAGCTCAGAATTTCTTAAACTAAGATCTTTGGTTCTCTGTGGGTCCTTGAGCATAATCCCAAGGGTCTAAAGATTCCATAAGAATTTTCACCTTGGCAATTTCATATCAATGATAATCTAAAAATATATATATAAGCATAATTTTGAGCATTTGATAGCAACCTCGTAACCAATAATTGCCTCCATATTCAAAGGCTGTAACAATGTTGTTGGTTTTTAAATTATGGTTAACATTCAATATTATACTAGTTTTAGGTATACAGCATATAGTGGATAGACACATAACTTGTGAATCCCTCTGATATGTCCAGTACTCACCTGGCACCATACATAGTTATTGCAATATTATTGGCTATACTCCGTAACTTATACTTTACATCCTTAACTATTTTGTAACTGCCATTTTGATTAATCCCTACATCTTTTTCACCCATCTCCCCAAACTGTCAACCATTAGTTTGTTCTCTGTATCTATGAGTTTGTTTTTGTTTTGTTTGTTCATTTATTTTCACTTGTAAGCAAAATCATATGTATTTGTTCATTTATTTTCACACATAAGGGAAATCATATGGTATTTGTCTTTTCTCTGTCTGACTTATTTCACTTAGCATATATTCTCTAGGTCCATTTATACTGTTGCAAATAGTAAGATTCCCACAACAAAAATATAAGTAAATACTAGCATAATAAATTCCACCAAAAAACTGCTAGCACTAATTGAGTTCATCAAGGTCACAGGATGGATATAAGATCAACACATAAGAATCCATTGTATTTTTATGTAATAAAACAAACATGTGAAGTTTAAATTAAAAACAAGTGTTATTTATTATTGTTTTAAAGGAAGTAAAATACTTAGGTAAACATTTTGAAAAATATGTATTTGTATCCTGGAAAAAAAGATATTTAATTGAACAAAGTAATCAACAAATAATGATGAATCAGTCACCTCCACTAAATTAGATAATGTAGAGGATAGAAAGAAAGTCTAGATTTGGTTTACTTCCTGAGAGCAGAGGATGTACTGAAGAAATTAAAGAAGCACAAATAAGAGAGACTCCACAAGAGAATGCAGGTGGCATAAAATGGTAGAAAGAGATTGAGATTAGGAAGCTGGCAAATGTGTGTTTCAGCCCCCAAACCCTTGTTTCTTTGTAGATTTGGTACATTTTAAAAATATGTGAGCTTTGTGTCCCTTGTCCATATGTGATCAACACTCAAGCACAATGTGGTGAAATGGGTCACACACACTGATGAATACCTAAGTCTTCACTCCTTACACCATAACAGGTGTGACGGCTCTACCTGAGACATAGAGGCAAACACAGAAAGCTGTCAACTTGAGGAGACAGAGTGTATGGCCCAAACAGAGGAGCAGATCAAGGTTCCAGTGGGAGAACTAAGCAGTGAGGGGATAGCCAACTTAACAGATGCAGAGTTCAAAACACTGGTGAAAAAGATGCTCACATACTTGACAGATAAGATTAAGCATAACAAATGCATAAGGAAAGAAATAAAGGATATGCTAAGTGAAATGAAGGAAAATCCACACAAAACCAATGGTGAAGAAAAGGAAATCAGGGTTCAAATCAATGAATTGGAACATAAGAAAGCAACAGTCACCAGTATAAAAGGAAGAAACTAGAATTGAAGAAAACAAGGAAGGACTTAGAAACCTCTGAGACAATTTTAAACATGCCAGCATCCAAATTATAGGGATATCAGAAGGAGAAGATGAAGCACAAGAAATTGAAAACTTATGTGAAAAAATAATGAAGGAAAACTTCCCCAATTTGGTGAAGGTAATAGATGAACAAGTCCAAGAAGCACAGAGAGTTCCAAACAACTTAGATCCAAAGAGGACCACACCAAGACACATCACAATTAAAATGCCAAAGGTTACAGATAAAGAGAGAATCTTAAAAGAAGCAAGAGAAAAGAGTTACCTACAAAGTGGTGCCTATATGACTATCAGCTGATTTCTCAGAGGAAACTTTGCAGGCAAGAAGTATTCAAAATGAAAAAAAGCAAAGACCTACCACCAAGATTTCTCTATGCAGCAAAGCTATCATTCCATTTTCCAGAATGGAAAAGCAGATCAAGTGCTTCCCAGACAAGGTAAAGTTAAAGGAGTACATCATCAACAAGCCATTATTATATGAAACATTAAAGGGACTTATTTAGGAATAAGAAGATCAAAACTATGAACATTAAAGTGACAACAAACATAACTATCAACAACAGAATATGAAAAAGAAAAACTAAGCAGACAACCACTAAGAGTGGAAACAGAATCATAGATATGGGGAACATTTGGAGGGGTATCCTCTGGAAGGGGGAAAGGGAAGATGGGGAAATGGATTACAAAGCATAATTGGCAGGTACAAAATAGACAGGTGGATGTTAAGAATAGTACAAGAAAGAGAGAAGCCAAAGAACTTATATGCATGATTCATGGACATGAACTAAGGGGGATAGAATTGCTGGAGGGAGAGGGGTACTGGGAAGGAAGAGAGCAAGGGGAAAAAAATGGGACAACTGTAACAGCATAATAAATAAAAAAATATTTTTTTAAAAGAGGTCATATCATATTGAAACTGGAGAAGCTGGTGTACATGCTGCCGGTCATCTACCAGACCCAATAAGCAGAGACAGGGATTGAATCTTTATGGTAGCTTCGTTCAGATAGTCAGAGATCTGAGAAGATGGTGGCTTTGCACCCTAATGGACTCTCTTACATTCATTATAAAAAGGTCCTTTTTATAAAGAGAAGAAAGGTGTAGGTAAGGGGTTTGGAATTCAGGACAAAAGTTAATGAGATGGAAGCTGCAGCATTCCTTCTTTGGGTCCTGGGTGGTGGTCTTCTCCCCTGGGCACAGGTCTGCTCACCCTGGAGCACAGTGGCTCAGATATACTATCTTGATGGCTTGCAGGCCTCCTGAGACACAAAGATGGAACTGCTAAGGTAACCTAGAGTCAAGGTGGGTCATCCCTCCCAGTTCCTGAAACAAGAGCTTTTTACATACGTTGATGACTAAGTTTATTAGCTGTTACCTGGAACTAAAAGTTTCTAACATTTGAGTCCTCAATTCAATATCAAAAATAAATAATTAAGTAAATGAAAGATGACAGCAATGTTGTTGTTTTATTTATGTGTCGACTGGGCCATGGATATCTTGTTAAACATTATTTCTTTATTTAATTTTATTTTTCAATTATAGTTTATGATAAGTATTTTGTATTAGTTTCAGGTGTGCATTATAGTGTTTATACAATCATATACCTTACAAAGTGATCCCCTCAATATTTCAAGTAGCCACCTGGCATCTTCTATAGCTATTACAATATTATTGACTATGTTTTGCATGCTGTATTTTATATATTGTATATTTTCATACTTTACATCCATGTGACTACCAATTTATAATTATTAATCCCTTCATATATATGTATATGTGTATACATATGTACGTGTATACATAAGTATATATACAAGTGTATATATGTGTATATGTATATGTGTGTGTGCGTATATATGTCTGTGTGTGTGTGTGTGTGTGTGTGTGTAATGTATTGGAGCTGTACACATGTATGTGTAGAAAAAGCTTACCTTATCTTTATTCCATATCACTCAAGCTCACAATGCAAAAAGCCAGATTTTCTTCCACTATGGCTCTCAGTCATAAAATAGGAGTAGACAATCTCTTCTGTGTGCTTGTGGGAAGGTATGAGGTTTGCCTGGCTTCAAATAACTTATCCAAGGAAACGTCTTCATTCCTCCCTAGTAGAAAATCGGAGTATTTTCCAGTTTTTCATTAGTCATTCTCCTTTCTAGAATCGTAAGGGTGCATTGAGTCCTTTCCATGACTAGCCACTGTTAGGTATTTTCTAAGCATTATCTCATTGATTCCTAAGAACAGTTTTGTGAAGTCACCGCTAATACGCCAAATTTACATAAGAAACCTGAAGTCCATAGAGGTAAAGGAGCCAGCATTTAAACTCAGGGCTGCCTGAAGGAACAGCACCTCTTCCCACCGCAGCAGGACAGCTTTGTTAACAGGTTTGACACTTGTGTGAGTTTGGAATGACTCAATCTGATGACACAAACCAGGCTCATAGACCATGACCTTTAGCCACAATCTTAATCCAAGTCTTTTCAACCCTGGGGCACATTGCAAAAGCAACTGTGGAGGTGCTGCTCTCAGAAACGGGCTTGTTCCTCTCCCTGGGACAGTCGGAGTAGACAGCTTGCTCACTATGCCTTGGGCCACAGGAAACCTGCAAGCCATGTGCTCCAAAGAAAAGCCACACTCCTGAGGAAAAGTTATCTTTTCCAGATTGTGCAAACTCTGGAGAGCTGAGATTAGTTAGGTTCAGGCAGTTCACCACAAAGGCAAAGTAGGAGGGGAAAGAAAGCAAAACTAATGAAGCTCGGCCTTTGATCTCCGCTAATCAAGGCATTTCATGAGGTACTTTATGATCATGTAGTACTTGGTTCCTAATGAAAATGGTTTAAGTATGATTTTACTGGAGACCTAAGAAGCAGCCATCTAGGGAAGCAAGCCAGATATTAGGTAACTCAAGACCACTCAAGAAATCAAAACAAAGTTATAGCTCCATTAGTCAAGTGTAATGTTTTCGGAGGGAAGGCAGAGGGGCCCAGGTAGCCAGAAGTTTTCCTTGCCTTCCTTCTCCCTGGGGAAAATATCAAGTACATTGCACATTCTAGGGCATCTTAATCCCTGTTCTTAACCCGTATTCTGAACAGGGCTACAAGTCTATTACCACCTTTGCACACTAGCACTCAGCTGTTACCTTATAATAGTTTGCCTTTCCACTCTTGGCAGAGTTTGCCTTGCCAGATGGACACTTCGTTGAGTGTACATGTACTGGAAGGAAGGAAATGTCTCTTGGGATGTCTGATGGAAAACAAAGATGTCCAGTGTATTACTCTGCATTTCAACAGCACTTCATATTTGCAAAGGCTTTATCACAGTGTTTTATTAGTGATCGCATACAGCAACCTAGTGAGAGAGGTGGTGACGTTTGCACCGTGCATGCAAACCTGAGGCTCAGGTAGGCCAGTTTGCTCCAGCCCACACAGCAAGGGCTAGAAATTGTAGACCCAAAGCTACATGTTTTCACAGCCTCACTTGTTTTAGATTCTCTGAGGTTGCAGCTGTGACTACACGAGCTCAAATTGAAGTTGAATAGCCACTTCAGGTGGAGTTGGAAGTATCCATGGTAAATGTAAATTTTGGAGGAGATGTACTAAATACATGCAAAGACCACGTGGGTGGTTTTCTATTTTCTTCTCTATTTACCTGATCTCATGTTTTCCTGGTTCTTTCAGTTAAGCTTCAGAGATTCTTCTATTATACCTCCCTTCTCCATTCTACTACCAAAATGGAAACACCCCAAGCGTCTACTTCTTGTCTTTTTATCTCACTCTTCTCTTCACCTACAAATAACAACACAATATTAATAAATCCCAAATTACCAACTTGTTCTCTCTCTTTCAAGTTATTTATCTTTTATTCATTTATTGATTCAAGACCTATTTCTTGTACCTACCACATGCTAGGTGCCCAAGACAAAATGGTGAATATAACTTGCTGCTTTCATTTATATAGTTCACAAACTATCAAGACATGGCCACATAGGGACATTCTAATGTTCATGGCAAATGTCATGATGATCTTGGCATTCTTAGGGCAGATAAACATCTTGTTCTGCCTGGGGCTAAGGTGTTAGTGGAGGAATCATAGAATAAATAAATTTTTTACTAGTTCCTAATCCCAATTTATCGTACAATCATTCATATATCTGGTAATTAATAATTTAGCACTTACTGTGTATAAGTCCCAGAGTGAGAATACAAAACATTACCTAAGACAATTATCTGTGACCTCAGGATTTTACTACATATGTAAGAAGGGACATTCCTATGAAATCAGAAGGTATCCCCAGCACATTGATATTTGTCTTTATGTGTGTATCTAAACATTTTTAAAAGATTTTATTTATTATTTTTAGAGCAAGGGGAAGGGAGAGAGGCAGAGAGGGAGGGAGACATCAATGTATGGTTGCCTTTCACCTGCCTCCAGCCACAGACCTGGCTGCAGACCTGGCTTGTAACCTGGTTGTGTGCCCTGACTGGGAATCGAAATAGCAACCTTTGGGTTCACAGGCTGGCACCTTCCCACTAAACCACCCCAGCCAGGGCTCTAAACTTTTTTATATCTCTCATCTTCAGAAGCTTTTTTCTTGTTGTTTATTTTGTATGGCTCTAGTGAAGAACTGGTTTGAGAAAGATATGTTCTTTAATGAAAAGCTCTGTACATTGCAGAGCCTCTTTGAATTTACTTCCTTGTGTCCTAAATGGAATTATTAATAATTTTAACACTACAAGAGTTTTGTGAGAATTAAATTACAGAGATGTTGTTACTGAATGTATCTGTCAAACTCTTTCCTGACCACCATGTGAATAATAGACTATTTTTACATTTTAAGTATAAGTGTATTTTAAATTTTTAATTAAATTATTTGCAGATCCATGGATAAAATTTTTATTGCATCTTTTTAAAATAAGATAATTATAAAATGTTAAATTGCCTTGAATCAATTTTTATCATGTGCTCCAAGTAATTTGTACAGTGTTAGTAACTATCAAAAAGCATTCTGAATTAGAATTTTAATTTTCTATGAAAGATTCCAGAAATTATAAAGTGATAGATCCCATTGTTGCAATAAGATAGTTGGGACATAAATTGGTTTAACATCTTCCTTAGAACCATAGAACTTAAGAAACATAAACATTGAATTAGAGCCCATGGGTGCTGATTCCTCATGCATCATACTTTTTCAGACTGAGTTCATTTTTTACCGGAGGCACCTGAGGTTACATTAAACCAAGGCAAACAAGATTGCTTCTGTGTGATATGTGATCCAAAGAGTTTTATTTCTCTGCTGTCCTGCTTCCCTTAGCACCATGACATACATGAGATGGAATAAGAAGCATGCTGGCATCAACACTAAGGAACTCTCATAGGGTGGGCATGGGAACATTTACCCCCTCACATGCCCCCAGAAGCTTGACACACTTACTCCTAGGAGCTTGACTCAACCACCGTCTCCAAATGGCAACTCCGCCCCCAACACACGCATGCACACAGGCACACGCACGTGCACCAAAGGTCCATGTGAAATGACCCTCTGAAGAGTCTTCTGAGAGATGTGGAAGAGGCAGGCATTTACTCTTTGGTTTCCATTCCACATTGGTGAAGGTTGCCACGTAGGAAGACAGTCACACACTCATCAAGATATGATGCCCAGTGGATGCAGATAGAGGAGTTATACCTTGGTGTCAGAGAAGACCCAGGGTGGAAAGTGAGAGATGTGAGGTGCAGCTGTGTTATGTTTCATCAGCCCACACGTATATGAAACTGCTGTGGAGGCCGTGGCAGGGCTTGGGTGCACCAGGAAGAGGTGAGGGCCAACATAAGCAGTCAGAGCGTGCAGCATGTCATGGATTCTTCTCTGCAGGCACTAATATAGTTCGTAAACTAAGCATCATATATTCTTCTGAGTGCTTTCTACATGTGAAGTCATTTAATCTTCACAATAATTTATAACATAGGGATTAGTATGATGTCATTTTGCAGAAAATGAAACTGAGGCAGGGAAGTTAAGCTCAGGTCAAGTTGTGGAAGTTCACGCATATACTGCGTGGTGCACCTGGGAATTAAACTCCAGCAATCTGGCTGCCAAAACCATGTTCAAATGATTCATTACTAAATAGTGCTTGGGAAATGAATGAAGAAGTGCATTAAAAGAATAACTATGAAAGACACACCTGACTCATTTTGATGAATATGAAACAGTTTAGAATAGCTTAGAGAATGAGCTTTTGGGTCAGGCAGGTATTAATTGATTTTATCAACTTCTTTCTGCCTACTTTTCACAAGCCACTTAACTTTCAGAACTTCAGTTCTTTTTTTCTGCATAATGGATCATATTATTTCATAAGGTTGTTAAGAGAAGTATTTTTAAAGTACATAGAGTACTCTATAAATCTTTAAGAAATAAATGATGTATTAAACTTGTATATTTTTGCAGAACTTTTGTCATTTCACATATTTTTTTTTTGCTTTTGAAAAGCCTTCTTAAAGAAATGGGAAAGAATGAAGCTTAGGGATGACAGTATATGGCTTAGGAGGCAGGCATTGTATTTATTTATATGCTTGCTTTTCAGCTGAAATTCCTTTAAAATGTTTCTTGTTCTTTTGCCCTTGGCCAACATAAAACACAAACAATTCAAACCCTGCACAGACCTTGTTCTTTCAAGAAAAATCCAGAGGATTTGGAGGGAGCCCTGTAGGCAGCAGATCTGGGTTCAAATCCCAGCTCCATGATTATAAACCTTCTAGATCATTTGTTTCTGAATTTTAAAAGAGATTTTAGTAATTATTTTTAGAGAGAGGGGAAGAGAGAGAGGCAGAGAGGGAAAGAAACATCAATATATGGTTGCCTTTCACCTGCCTCCAGCCACAGACCTGGCTGGAGACCTGGCTTGCAACCTGGTTATGTGCCCTGGCTGAGAATCTGACAGCAACCTTTGGGTTGCCACCAGCCAGGGCTCTGTTTCTGCATTTTTGAAATGACATAATAATGCTTGTTTAGTAAGGTGTCCTGCTGATCAGATGATATAATAAAGATAAAGCGACTGACCCATATTATATGTTACACTAAGACTGCCTGGTGGGAAAGAAAATGTGGGACCAAAGTTCTATCATTAAAAAAAAATTCCTTGCTATGTTTTTCTCACCCTTATTTGCCTTCTCATAATCTATTGGTATTTTGGAGGAGGGTTATCCTCTGTGTACATATACATAAGCCAGCACCTGATTCTTAGCCCAGGGAAATGACAAATGGCTAAGGCAATGGGGCTGGTCTATGACAGAATGACCAGCACATGATTGGTAAATAATCATAGAGCAATTTGAACTTCGTTGGAGGAATCTAGTTTTTGAAGAATCATTTTCATGAAATAAGTTGCATGACTAGGAACTGAAGGTGGTCAAAACCAAGTTTTGTTGGTGGGAAAGAATGGAAAAAGAGAGTTCTTCTTGGGTGAGGATTGTACATAGTATTTTTCCCAGGATATTCAGATGGGATACATTTGGTCACACAGGCTTCTTGGGTCTGTGACTATAAAACTAGTTAAGCAGCAGTTCTTGCCATTTTGATGTTGGGGAACAAGGACTGGCTCATATATAAGACCACAAATGTGGGTCCTTTGGGTGTTAGTTTGATACTTGGCTGGAGAGGTACCTAGTTGCCTCCTAGCAGATGACTGGATCCAGAGCACAGCATTTGGGTTACAGCACAGCATCATTCATGTGAGGCGGTGGGTGAGATATATCTTGACACTGTCAGTGTCTAAATCCTGTTAGTACATGGTGCAGATTGGTTGTGGGGTTTTGAACCAAATCTAAATAAAATAGGCATTACCCAAGTTCCTGCATACATTTAGTGACATTAATAGAAGTAGATTTTGTAGTTCAGGAAAAGGCCTGCTCCCCAGTAATTTCTGAGAAAGCCCTGAGGGTGAGGCTTACCCCTCCTTACAATCTTCCCATGACTTAAGCACTTCCATGGTAGCCCATCATTCCCCTGCACCGCTCTCTCATCCACGCTGAGGTGTCCTGCCAATGCAGTTACCGCTGTGGGGTGATACAGTACACTCGTTGTTGCTTGTGACTTCTGAGAAATGCTACCAACTGCTCAACAATACTATTTCCCAACTTTTCCAAGGTTATGACATCCTGGAGATTCCAAAATGTTTTGCTCTCTTGAGGCTTCCTGGAACTGAAAAAAATGATCTATTGGGTTGACCAATAAGTTTATTTGGTGTTTTTTTGTAGGATGGCTCTAGTATAGCATTTATTAGTATTTAACTTCATTTGCAACAGTTTTGTTAGATTGTTGCAAGCCGTCAAATCAGCATGCATTTTTTTTTAAACTTAAAAAAATTGGAGAATTTTTGTGTAGCCATATTAATATCGAGGAGGGAAGAAAATATGCAACATTTTTGGCATATTATGCTTTATTATTTCAAGAAAGGTAAAAATGTAATTGAAATGCAAAAATAAGGTTTGTTCAGTGTATGGAGAAGGTGTTGCAGTCTTCTGAATCATTTCAATAGTTTCTGCAAAGGAATGTTGCCGCTTAACACAAAATCTGATGCAGATTCATTGCTCTACTTGCTCGGTCATTTTGAATGCGATGGCCACACAGTACACATGCTCACTCAATGGCATCTGCAGCCTCCACTGACTAGTACAGTGAAGTCATCATTGTTCATGCATATGCATCCCTGTCCACTCTCCTAGGCTGCCAGCTTACACTGATGTCACTCAAACCTTTCTTGTTATGTGAACAATGGTTGTACTTTTTTTGGTAGTTACTTTTGTGCTGTAATTAATACATTTCTAACCACCCAGTATGAAATATTTCTACCGCCTTATGGGCTGACTGACCCAATGTTGTGATATGAAGTTACAAAGTTCAAGGCCAGATGACTTAAAGTAATGTTACTGGGTCCTCTGGCATCAAGAATTAGAATTATATGGTTAGAGGAGGAAGAAACAATTTTGCAATATCTGAGCCAGGAGCTAATTCAGGAAAATTCTATTATCTTTAAAATGTGCACAATTTCAAGAAGAGGACTTGGTTTCCAGTAAAAGCCTAGCAAACACCTGGTGATAATTGTAAATTCACCATACTGTTTTTGTCTTCTGAATGTAAATCACAAAAAGTGGAGTTTATAATTATTCTGTGTTTATAAAGGCATTCCCTTCCCAATACTACAAAGAGCCAGTATGTTTGTAACAAATATGTTTGTAATAAGATTTGCATGTTGTTTGAATACTGCTAGTAAGAAAGAGCTAAGATAAGCTAAAGATAAGAACTATTATATCTTATGATAAGATATAATAGTAAAGGATGAGCTAATTTTCTATTTTCTCTATAAAAATTATCACCAAAAATGTCTTATAAATAGGTGATGATAGCCCTGGCTGGTGGCTCAGTGGATAAGGCACTGGCCTGCAGACCCAAAGGTCGCTGGTTTGATTCCCAGTCAGGGCACATAACCAGGTTGCAAGCCAGGTCTCCAGCCAGGTCCATAGCTGGAGGCAGGTGAAAGGCAATCATACATGGATGTCTCTCTCCCTCTCTGCCTCTCTCCCTTCCCTCTCTTTAAAAAATAATAAAATCTTTTAAATAAATAAATAAATAGGTGATGATTTAAAAATATGTAGCCAAGAAATGGGGGAAAAGAAGTATTATATTGTATATGCATTGGATAGTGAGTCAAATGATCATTTTTATTGATTTTTTTCTTGGTAATATTTATAGTATTTGTCAGCTTTTTACATGTTGTGACTTACTGTTGCTCTTTTTTCCTCATAAATATTCACTTTTTATCTTATTTTGTATGGATCATTTGTGCTCATTTTCTTGAAAAGGTATACTTCTACTGGGTAAAGTTCCAGCATCACAAACCTAGATCTACTTCTGCCTCTACCGTGTGCACGTTTGGTCACCAAGTCCCACAGTCAGCCTGCACTACCAGTGCCTTCCCATTACACAATGAGCTCCCTTCAGAAAGTGCATTCGGGGGCCGCTACTACCCTTCAGTCCACAGTTCACCACATGGGGTATGGGGCTGGGCCAGAGAACAGGAATCATTCTGGCCTCTTCCAAACCCAATGTGACCCCACCATCTAACCTCTCACTTGAATTACTGATCCCCAGCCAAATCCCTTCAGGCTTCCTCTCCCAAGGAAGTCATCCTTTAGATATCTGAGGACCCTGAGTCCTAACGTAGACATGTCTGCATCTCAAGGCTGACTCATGCAGGACTCCTACTCCAGAAGATATTCTGACGGGGGTAACCGAGAGGGGAAAGAGCCATGTGAGTGTGGGAACCAGAGTTCTTAGGAAATCCTTAGGAATAAGTTTAGAGAAGCTGAGTCACTAGCTAGACAATGAGCAAAAGAATTACTCTTCTTTGAAAAATAAATTGCATCAGGCCACTCTCTGGCTAGAATCCTGCCTGTAACTTTTCTTTTCATCTGAAATGAGACAAGAAGACCTGGTGAATGTCTTCATCATCCTGCATGACCTGTCCCTCCCTCCAGACTCTGTAACCACATCTGTTGCAACTGTCTGCTTAGTTTATCAAGGCACAGGGGCCTAGGTCATCTTCACCTCTGTACTTTCAAATAAACATTTCTTACTCTCAGGAATTCTTATCCATATTTTTAATCATTTTTTTTTTTTACCTTCTCATATTTTAGGTTTCCACTTAAATGTCCCTTCTTAAACTTATTCTCAGAAAAGTCTTTCATCACTACCAACCAAAACTAAATCTCATTCCTAAGTTTCTAACTCAACATCAATCACTTAACATTTGCCACTTTTTATAATTGTATGATTAATCTATATACTTACTTATATTTTTGTCTGAATTCTTAACCATGGTTTAGACATTTTATAGCACCTAGAAGATTCTTCCAAGATACTTGCTTATTATCTTCAAGTTATATTATAAATACAGCCTATAATAGGAACCTCTTAAGAAGACACAAGTAATGCAACTTTAAAATTACATAAAATTTCAAATCGCTTTGATGTTGATAAAAGATGATAGATAATTTGCTGAATAAGCACATGATACACACATAAATGAATGAATCCATAAACTGATGAAATGAACCAGAAGTAGAATCAGATGATCTGGAGTGGATATGAATATAAGCATTTATTACCTAGGACACAAAATTGGAGATGCTCACTGACTCTTATTTCCTGTAAGGCTCTTGTAATATTTCATATGCTGATTCTGTGCTTGTGTGAACAAAAGAGCCTCCTTAAAATACGCCTCTAGGACACTGAAGTTCTCCATCTTCAGTGTGCACAGAGGATCACACTTGGTGCTAATTTAAAAGTGCAGATTACTGTCCTTTGCCCCAGAGGTTCTGGTTCTGTGAACCTCAAGGTGCACTTTGAAACTCACTCTGTAGTGCTTCTTGATGTCAACTGATTGTCCTCCAATCTCCTCCATGTGGACATACAGTATGAACTTGTAGCTGAGACATTGTGATGTGGTCACCAAATCCTGTTTTGTTTTCTTTCTTAAAACACTCAGAGAGTCCACAGTTCTTAGCTGCCTTGAAGTCAGGTGAAGCCATGAGACCAATTTCCTGGCAGAAGGGATTGTATGTCCAGCAGCTAATGTTACCTTTCATCACTAATCCAAAACTCCATTTTCCCTTCTGACCAAGGTAAAAAAAGGGTAGTACTTGGCATTAGAGATGCCGTATTACTTTTAAGGCATGACTTTGTATTCAGCATATTTAAATGCACTGAAATGTAGATTTCATGAGGAGGCACCTTAAATTAAAATTGAAAATAAAAGCAATAGGTTCTAAAATCAAACTACTTGGGTTTGTATTCTAACTCCACCACTTACTAGATTTTTGTTTGGGAAAGAGTTATGTAATCTCTTTGAGCCATTGTTTCTCATTTATAAAATAAAGGGGGTAATACCCATAAGCAGTAATAGTAGACTATTAGCTATTATTAGTGTTATCATAATCATTATAATATAGTTAAGAAAATAATTATTTATATTTATTAGCATTAATAATATATAAGTCAAGTAATATAATAATGTAAAATATAAATAGTAGTATGATATAATATACCTAGTATGTTTTTATACACCAATAATATGTATTATTTGTGTTCTAATATGGACTAATATTGATGTCATATATTAGTATTTATATATGACAATATATTGCTATTAATACAATATATTAGTAAATATATTATTTGTACTAACAAAATTAAACAAGTTTTTTTTTTTTATTGTTGTTGTATTACATCCATCCCCTTTTTGCCCCCCTCTGTCCCCCTCCCTAAACAAGTTTTATGTGTATTATTTTGTTGATCATATTTTCAGGCTTTGCAAGCCCAGAGTTTTTATCCCATTTACTAGATATTGATGTTATGATTCCAATTATGTTAAAATTTTTCTCAGTCAATTCACAAGGTTGTTTAATAACATTTTGCGTAAAGAATGATTATCTTTTATTTTAGCAAGTATGTGATGCATTATCTCATTATTCCATACCAGTTGTCTAAGTTAAAGTTTATTACCTCTGTTACTTAGAAAAAGGAACTGAGTTACAAAGATACTGAATGATTTACCCAAATTTGTGAAATTAATAACCAGTGTTCGAACATGTTTATGCATTAAAGTCTATTATCTACTCTGTGGGATGGGTAGGACCCACATTTTGGTGGTTTCATTTTACCACTTTTAACTGTTTTGTCTGTCTCCCTCGCTGACCTGTGAGATGCTTTGGGCAAGAACAATATCTCTGTTGCATGTACATTCCTGTACTCTGTGCATCGCACCTTAAGATATTGCCATAAAGGAGTTAAAAAGAAATCTGTACTTGTTAACTATCAAATATAATTAGTATACATACATATACAATGAGGTCTATCCAGAAAATGTGTATCTATTGTTAATATAATAAGAATGGTTCGCTCAAGGAGAGTGGACTGGAATACTTATGCAGAACAATGACAACATGTGTTAGGGATATACATATACTGTTATTTATATTTTACATATAAAGCAACTAAGGAAGAGAGGTTACCAAAAAATCTTATCCACATTCATACATCTTGAATAGATATATGAACTGAGCATAGGCCTTCTGACAAATCCATTGAATTACCTTATCTATCTATTTGTTGTCAGTCTGATCAATTCTAGGTCAGAGTTTCTCAACACTATCTGCATAGACATTTTGAGCCAGATATTCCTTTGTTGTAGAAGGTTCTCCTATGCGTTGTACAATATTTAGCAGCATTTCTGGCCTCCCTGGCCCCTAAAATATCCCTGGCACTACCATCCAGTCCCAAAGCAGTAAAATCACCTTGTTGAGAGCCACTGCGGTAGATAGAACTGCCACCCAAGATGTAGGTGGAGTTTGGCCTTCAAGTGTGTGACTTGCAACATTTGGTCATGGTGCACAGTTCATACAACCCCCAGCTTTTGTGCTTGAAACTGGTCATTTTGCAATCTGATTCACTCAGGTAACACAGGAGGACCTGAACTTTGACTCCCACTTAAAATGTAGATTTTGGCAGGTGGTCGTCTCCATGGTACATTTAGGGTCTTTTGCCACTGTCATCGAAAGCTGGAACACATCTTTGTAATGTTTTCAGGCTGCTGTGCGCACAAGGGCGAAACGTTGGAGCCAGGGAAAACAAGCCCTGCAGGAGGCTGGCAGGTCTCTAGATCTCGGGGGGATGCTCTCTGCCCCCCCCCCCACAGCAGTGTCTCTCGGCCCCAGGTGTGGCAGAAATTGCACGTGTTATTAAAGCGTATTTCCCGGCGTCTGGCAGAAGGTGAAAGATGAGACATTTGTCATGAAAATCACCAATGGGTCAACATGGCCCTTATTGAATAGACACCGTTACATAGACGCATCCTATTGGGCATTTTTTAAAGTGGATCCTGAAAGCTTGGTACTAGCTCACTTTACCATGATCATAGACCTCCGTGAGAAAAAGAAAGAAAAAGAAAAAGAAATTAGGAACACAAAGTAAAGCAAGAGCATTTTGTGGACTGCAAGAGTTTGCTTGTTGGAGATGGTGGGTGGTCAGAGTGAATGGGAAGGTAAGGATTTGTTTCTTGCTAGTTACTTGCTGAAGAAAAAATTTCAGTGCTAAAAGGGACTTGGATAGGACTGCTGTGTGAACTTTGGAATGTCTCCCCTCTCTCTGGACCTCATTCTCCTTGCTTGTAATTTGAAGGCATCTGAGAGTGTTCAGCAATGCAGTGATTAGACTCTGACCCCTGTACTTTCAGTGCCTTCTCTTCAAAGAGTTTCCAATAAGTCATTCTCAGGAATGAGACTCAGTCCACACTTCTAAGGGTCTTACAGGTTGGTGTCTGTATACCAATAATCCAAAGGAGGGGACAGGAGAGAAGGTCAAGAAACCAGTTAGGATCCTGCTACGAGGTTCATGTAGGAGATAATCATAGCTCAGAGAAAAGTTTCTTTTCTCAAGATAGAGAAAAGAAATCCAAATATGGAAGAGACATATGATGTGTAAAATGCAGCAGACTTGACATTGACTGTGAGTGTGGGGTAAGTGAGATACAGGTGTCAACAATGATTCTTAGGCTTCTGGTTTATACAACTCAATCTATAACGGACCCTTTGTCGACATTGGTACATGCAATAAGGAACAGGCTCAAGAGTATTAAAAAATCATTAACTTTAGGATGTGTTAGTTTTAGAATGCCTTTGAGATAGAGAAGAGGAGATACTTATATTGATTCTGGAGACTAGATCAAACCAAAGTGAAGGTTTCTTCACTATTTTCTCTTTGTGTCATCTCTCCTGAGGTTTTCCACATTCACAATTTTAGCTGCCTGTTCCCTCAGGCTGTAGGCCTCTGGGCATCTGGGTGAGCAAGGTTTACAAAAAGAATGATCCATTTTGCTGCAGATGGAGTACCTCTGGCTTAAAAAGTTTAGACTTCGTTTGTTTGCTTGTTTTTGCCATTCAGAACTCAGAATCAAATACAAGGCTCCATGAGGGTGAGAATGAAGGCAAATAATAATGTAATGTTGGCCCTGGCTGGTAGCACAGTGGCTAGGGTGCCAGCCTGCAAACCCAAAAGTCTCTGGTTCAATTCCTAGCCAGGGCACATAACCAGATTGCAAGCCAGGTCTCTAGCCAGGTGCGTAGCTGGAGGCAGGTGAAAGACAACCAGACATTAATGTTTCTCTTCCTCTCTTCCTCTCTCCCTTCCCCTCTCTCTGAAAAATAATTAAAAAATAAAATCTTTTTAAAAATGTCATGTTGAAGGGATTATGTGCAGAAGAGGAGGTCTAGAAAAGGTGGTTTTTTCTTCCCTACATAGGACACTATTTTTTCCTAATGTGAGGAGAAAAACCAAGACTAAAAGCATTATTTGAGAGTGCCACTTTTGAATCAAATTACAAAACCTAAACAAGAGTTATATCTAATTACTAGATAAGCTCAGTTCGTACTTGTTGACATTCTTTTTCCATACTTACTCTTATGCCCTCTTTGAGAAAAAAAATTTTAAATACACATATTTTTATACTATTCTGTCCCCTCAACCACCACCTTTGAAAATATAAACTATTACTTTTAACAGAGAAGTACCTGATGAATTGGTATCCAAGAGGAGGAAGTGTTATATTAAAGACTTGAGGTGTTTTAAATGCAAATTCTAGTGTTGGCCTTTAAAAATATGAATATGAATCTCTGCATCTGAGACCAGTACTAAAAATCTAGCAATGTCAATGTTGTTAAACTAAATAATTTGTAAATATCAGGTCCCAAACTTGGGCTGCAGAATTGCTAATACTTTTCCACCCCTAAGAGTTCATAAGTCTAAGTTAATTTTGTCAGGTTAAAAATGGACTTTTTTTCCTATAGAAGAAAAATAACAACATAGTACTCTGAATTCGATATTCTATGTATTGCTTGATGGTGGCTATTTTGCTAACAAGGCTTCTAGAATCCTGTCCTTAGAAACAGACTGCGAAAATGAAATAAAAGCTTAATCTTCTAAAAAAATAAAATGCAAATTCTTGGGCCTGATTTTTAGAGATTATAATTCAGTAACTCTTCAGTTACAGACCAAGTGATCTACAGTTTTAAAAGCTTCCTGGTACAGGGTAATGCATACCACATTTTGAAAACTATAGATTTTAAGGAGAAATCCCTTGCCTTTCACTTGAAAAGCTTTGGTAATATTTGCTTTTTAAACCATCCAGCTTTTTTTCACTATCCTCTTAGTTTATCTCATCTGCAGAATTCTTACACCCAGAAATTGTCAATCTGTCAGGGTAGCTCCAAAATAGTCAGATCTATTTTCATTCTGTGGCCTTCATAGCTACCTGTTTTTTCTGTTACTAGAGTAAAAAAATCTTTATGCATTATCTGCCACTGAAACTTGAAAGGAAAGGAAACAGAAATAAAACATCTTATTTCAATCATTACTAATATTTTTCTCTTTTCTATTTCATACACATACGCATTATATGACTTGAAGTAATACTTCATAAGAATGGTGAGGAAATGCTGACGCTAATGAGAAATTCTTCTAGTAAAATGTTCACATGATACTTTCAGTAGAATTGCTTGGCCTCTTTCCCACCCTCCTTTGGGTGTGTTTTCTAGACCCAGAGCCTGAAAAGCTGGGTTCCAGATGTGTGACTTCAGTTCTGCCAGTTGGGCCCAGCGATTGGCAGTGAAACTGAATTCTAAATGGAATTAAGTGTGCGGAGAGGCAGCATGACTCCAGACACCCAGGTTGCTTATGTGATGTAGTAGATCCAGCATCGAAGATAATAGTTCTAGAGGTGGGTACCGGGCTATTGACGTAGAATATTATTATGAAGTCAAGCATTATTTCCAAGTCTCCAGCTCCTGCCTGTTCTAGAGCTAGCCATCTCCTTGGCAGGTCATTTCTATAGTGTTATCTTAGAATTCAATCCTGAAGGTGCAGCTTTTCCAGTTCTTTGGGAATTTAGTGAACATTTATTCTCTGTACTTAAGGGCAGGGGAGCATAGTAGTTTGGTATATACACTCTGGGACTAGTGGAAATCCTGGATCAGCTCATAGGTAGCTGCATTACTTTGGGCCATTCTCTCCACCTTGGGTTTTCATCTGAAAAATGAGGAAATTACTGCTAGAACTGTTGTAAGGAATAAATCAGTACATATGCATACACTCAGAGCAAACCCTGGTACACAGGGAATACTCAATACATCTCAGTTGCTATCGTTATTCAATATTTTTCTACTTAAAATAATGAAAGCGGTTCCTATTTTCTGCAACTGAATCCAGTTGTGCAACTCCAGATAAGTCATTTTTTTTAGTTACAAAGTTCATAGTCTCAAAGATGACATGATTTTGATGGCCAACTAACTGGATTCGAACCTGTGCAAAATCTATGTCTTTAACTTATATCAGTATTTTCATATTCAGAAAACACTTAAGGAAATGAGAGGTAAAAATAAAAGTAAGTACAGTGGTCTGTAGCATAATAAGAAAAGAAAATGTTTCTAACTTAATGTATTTGTTCTTTTTACATATTTATCTCAAGTTTCATGAAATCCACACAAAAGTTATGACTTATATTTCTACACCTACAAATAAGAACAATACTCTGAAGTGCCACCATTCCTGTCCTTTGTAAAATCTTCATTCATTTCTTCTGGCCCATATTGCCAATTGGACGAAATGAACCAAAGAAGGGAGCTTTGTCTGAATTTGCCCCTAAAGATATTCTAAGGTATTAAGAACTAATTTAAGAACACTAGGCAAGCAACTGTAGTGACTATTCTTGTGCCTTGTGCTTAACCAATTAAGATCTGATAAAAAGGGAAAGAAACTAATAACCATGGTTACTATTATTTATAGGTTTACTTTGCCACCTTGTCCTCTTAACACTGACTTAAGGTCCCTGCAAGGCAGCATCATTATTGTCCCGTTTTATAGATGAGAAAACTGAAGCACAGAGGAGGTAAATAATGTTCATTATCACACAGTTAAAAGTGACAGCCATGATTTAATACAAAGCATGTGCAATACCAAGCCCACTCATTTAACCTGTTCATTTATCATGCTGCCTTCTATGTGTTAAAGTCAATCTGCCAGTTTTTGATCTTTAAGTCTAAGACAGTTTTCAATCTAGAGAGATCCATGCTCATCCCATGTCAGACAAAAAGAGTAGAGACAGCTTCAAGATTCTTCTAATGACTCAGGGCTAAGCAGTCACAAATCTCTTAAAATACAATGGAAGCCAATTTCCTGGTTTAATTGTGTGTGAGAGATGTAGCATTTATAAACTACAACATATTCAGTCATCCATACACAGGTAAAGCACTCAAGGTGAAGAGTGAAATTACATCTGTTTTCTCACAAGCCATGTGCCTCCTTAAATGCTTTTCAGGCTAATTGCTACAGAGAGAGGGAAAAAAGGCTTGAGTTTTACAAGGTCTTTAGTCTCCCCTGATCATATTTCCACATGGACACACTCTGACCACATCGTTAACTATTGATGCTTATTACTAGGGAAGAGCCTATGTTTTTACATAATGCCACAAGTGTTCAGTTATTGCTAACCAAGTTTTAGAAACTATGAGTGTGTTTCCCCATGCGAATGTATACTGATTATTATTGTGAAATGAATATTCTATTATTCTTAATCACTTCTCTTTTCTATCTAGTGGTGAGCTTACTAGGTGCTATGAAAAATAGGTGTTAAATGTTTTATTTTGCTTTCAATAATGAATAGAGGGTCTTTTTTGAGAACACACACACACATACTCATACATTCACACAGCCATCATATATTGTGAATGGGATACAGTTCTGAAAACATCATTATATCCAAAATTCAAAATAAGATAAAATAAACACTGAATGCAAATGGCCATTTCCTATGCATATTTCTCTAAATCATTGGCCTGATTTTAAGTGACATAAATTGTCACATTTTTCCAAATAAAATGAAGCTCTGTTAATATCTATGTTGCTTTATTTAAAATTTTTAAAATCAAATTTATATAAAATACACAAACAGCCCTAGCTAGTGTGGTTCAGTGGATTGAGAGCCAGCCTGAGAACCAAAGGGTCGCTGGTTCAATTCCCAGTCAGGGCACATGCCTGGGTTGCAGGACAGATCCCCAGTATGGGGAGCATAAGAGGCAACCACACATCACTGTTTCCCTCCCTTTCTTTCTCCCTGCCTCTCTCTAAAAATAAAAAATAAAAATATATAAAATACACAAACAAAAAGCAAGAAAAAAAGAGCTGTGTGTAATGTTAAAATTTTTTTTGTGTCTATAAATTAAACCCTGGGTAGAAAAAAAACAGCCTGTTTATCAACAAGTAGATCTCTCTATAACTGGACCAAGTGATACTGGTCCAATATGAAAGTCTATAAAGTACTCTTCAAAAAAACTTAAATACACACACAATTTGACAGAAGTCTGTTAGTGATTCAGACAGAGGGGAGTTTGGGCTTTAATCGAGTGGCTGAGATTGAGTTGAAACTGGTGTGAGCAGGGTTTGTTTATCCTCAGTATCTAAAGTTAAAGCTAGTAATTCTCCTCATTTTGAATAGCTTTAAACTTTGATAAGTTTATTTGCAGGAAACTAGTATTCACATGTGAGTGGCTGCACGTACATCAATTGGACCAAGGCATGTTTTAAAAAATCACCTCCTCTGCTGTAGTATCTGTATTTGTTTTGGGAGGCCTGTGAATTTCCTTCTTCCTTGAGAGCTCAAGGTAAATGTATACATTGGCAAATGCACCTCTGTAACCGTTCAACCAGGAGATTAATGAACAATAGATCAAAAGCAAGTTATATTGATGTGCGTTCCTGGGAAAGGATGGTTTAGGGCACAGTAGCAGCACTCAGGTTTCAGGCTGTGTCCAGAGACAGGATGAGTAAAGGGAACAGGATGGTATACCTTACATGTGTCTATTTATGTACTTATTCTACCATATTTATTCAATATCTGCTGTCTTCAAGTCTTTGCACTAAGTGCTGGGGATATAGGGATAAATAGGCTCCATCCCCTCCCTTATGTGTAATTGAGACCAAGGTTTTTAGGTGTTTTGATTGAAATGAGTATTGGGTACCTCAAGGGCAGGAAAGAATAAGTGGTTGGTACTATCTAAGGTTGAAAAATGTGGGTCTGAGAGAGATACAGAGTTCAAGAAAGCCTCACAGAATGGGGAAGTATATAACAAAGGAAAACAGTAGACAGAATTCAGTTCATTTGCATGCAGTGCTTTATTAGTTACTATCTTAGTTGATTCACTCTCTCTTATTTGGCTTTTGAACAGTATTATACCAAGAGTTATATAACCAAGGGATCATCTCCTTCTACCAGTGAGGTTATTTGGGTGAAAGATCAAGTAGAAGGTGTCTGAACCAGGTCTTAAATTTCAGTACTTTTTGTTTACTTTTGTTTTTAACCCTAATCACAGTCTTTTTCCATTTGATAAAAGTGGCCTTAGCAAAGTGAGGACGGGGCACATGTATGGTATTCTTAGTTGTTACTGTCCACAATAAGCATTGCATAGTCTGTTTTAATGACTCAGTGACACCCTAGCAAAAATAGAGTAGCTCATTAAAGCACAGCACACAACTCTGATGTGATAAAAATAAATAAAGAGGCCCTTAGAATCAGGACACCAGGTTGACGTTACTGCACTGTGTCTAAGTAGCAGGACAACCTAGGGTAAAACACTTGTCTTGTTAGTAAGTTTCCTATTCTGTACTATCAGCTAGTCATACCTATATGACAGAATTGCTGCACAGGAATGTTTCTACTGCATAAGAAGAAAACACAGGTTTCCTTTTAGTTGCAACTAAAACTTCCCCACAACCCTTCTATTGTAGACTCTTACCACTCCTGTAATCCATAGCAACCACCCCATCAACCTCCAAACCCATCAAAGGTGATAGAAAGTTATGGAAAAGTTTTAAGTGGTAGAGTGACAAGGTCAAAATGCTTTTTAAATGCACCTTTTCTCTTCATATCACATGTCCTTTACAGCTTCATTTATTTTATTATTATTATTATTTTCTTATTCAGGAAAGACTACCCACCCACTTTGGACACACAAACCCTTTGGTTAGGGCCTACGTTCCATCCCAGCTCCACCCATTGAAGGGAGGGGGTCCAAATCTCATTGCAGAGGACGTGGCTACAGGGAGATGTGAACAACTGAGGTCATTCTGATCACTCATCTACCACAAGGGGAAGAAGTGAAGAATCTCTCTCTAAAATCAGGAATGACTTAGGATGAGTTATTTTCTTTAATAAATCTATTTCTGATCATTCTGTCCACACTGGAGAAATGGTTCTGAAAATAGGAATTCTTTTAAGAGTCAGATTTGGCAGAATTATCAGAAATCAAATGAACAGGGATTCCATTCAACAGGGGAACTAAGAGGCACTAGCCAGATCCTATCCAGTCAGCCTTCAGGGGGCTACCAGTCAGAGAAGGGGGTGGGTGTCTTTATACCAGGCAAAATTGGCAGGCAGGGGAAACTGAATGACTTAATTGGCTGAATGACCCAAGTGCTCCCCATTGCTATGACTAATGATTTGATAAATGAAAAAAATGTACTTTAGTTGGCAAGTCACCACATCCTCATTGTGTGTTTTCCTTTAAACCATGAGAGCCAGAAAAGAGGTCCCTCATGTAGTTTCAAATGAAATTAATGATTTATGTTCTCACACACGAACTTGAAAGCAAGGACTGCGTCAGTGCTAGCTGCCCAGTCAAGTGGCCCAGAAGACTTTCCTAGCACATTGTGTGCCTGCCTCCAGCCTCTCCCTTGTATGTTTCTGCTATGGTGATGTCGGTTCATTTCCATTACGGAAAGAAATAATCAAGTGTAACAGTTTATAATGGCAGTCTCTATAAGATTCTAGAGGGTGCTGTATCAAATTTGAAAGCAAAAACATTATTTCAGTGAAGTGATTTGCTGAAAGATTAAAATGTATAAAAGACATCTTTTATGATGTTAGAATACTATGTCAGAGACTTTACAGATGTAAGATTAACACATTACAGACACCTGCAGGCATTTTTATACATTTTTTTCCCTATTCATCTTCCCATAAAAGTAGGTTTCAAATGTCTCATTCATCCTTTAACCATATCATAGGCAGACACGTGGACAGATCAGAGTTAGAATTATGTTGCTAGTATCTTGACACCAGATTAATAGCTACTGTTTCATACTGGTACTTTAAATCTACTTATATTGCTTGAATGTGAGATGCAATTTTTTTTGAACCAGTGGTATAGAGATACAGGTCTCTCCCAGTTTTAGGTCCAAAGCTCTTTCCAGTATATTGCTATAATGAATTCATGGCTAATTTAATTCCAATTGCAAGTTTTACACATGGTATTCAAACATAGATATGAATCTTTAACTAGAGAGTTCCATGTAGGATGAGAAGTACTTAGACTCATTGGCTTTGTTTTGCTTTTCTTTATCATGCAGAACTAATGTTTTTGATGAATGGCCAAAATTCAGAATACCCCTGCAGTCCAAAACAGAATTTTCTGCTAGAAGGCTCACATAACAGAATTTCTTGTAAAATATTCCTGTATAACTAATACAAGAAATTTGAAGACAAATTTGTGTATTCACCCATTTTTTAAAATTCTTCCAAAAACAATTCTTATGGGACACCTTGCTAGTTTCCTACGATTAAGGAGTTTAAATTTTAGTGGTCACTTGCTGGATTTTGCTTAAAGAATATATAAATGGTGTACCTAGTACCCATTTCAATCAAAACACCTAAATGGGCAAAGGTCCTGAACAGATATATTTCTCTGAAGAGGCCATCTAAAGGGTCAATAGGCACATGAAAGAATGCTCAATAGCACTAGCTGCCAGCAAGATGCAAATTAAAACCACAGATACCACCTCACACCTGTCAGAATAGCCATCCTTAACCAATCAACAAACAAGCGCTGGCAAGGATGTGGAGAAAAGGAAACCCTGGTGCACTATTGGTGGGAATGCAGACTGGTACAACCACTATGGAGAACAGTTTGAAATTTCCTCAAAAAACTAAAAATGGAACTGCCTTTTATCCAGTGATTCCACTGCCAGGATTACACGCTAAGAATTCGGAAACACCAATTCAGAAAAACCTATGTACCCCTAAGTTCATAGCAGCATTACTCACAATAGCCAAGTGCTGGAAACAACCTAAGTGCCCATTAGTGGATGAATGGATCAAAGAACTGTGGTATATTTAAACAATGGAATATTACACAACAGAAAGAAAGAAGAAAGTCCTATCTTTTGCAATAGCATGACTTAAACTAAAGAATATTATGCTTAGTGAAATAATCCAGGCGGCAAAAGACAAATACTCTATGATCTCACTTAATACAGGAAACTAATGAAAAAAACAAACAAATGAGCAAAACAGAACCAGAGGCATGGAAACAAGGAACAGACTGACAGTTACCTGAGGGGAGGGAAGGGGGGAGAAAGGGGGAAAGAAGGGTTTAATCAAGGAACTAGTATAAATGGCCCATGGACATGACAGCAAGTTGAGGATTGACTGTGGGAGTGGGGATGGGGTGGGTGGGGCAGGAGAGAGCGATGGGAGAAAAAGGGGACAAATGTCATACAACAGCAAGAGATCAATTTTAAAAGCTAAACAGTTAAAAAATTTAAAAAACTAATATTTGTAAAAGGAATGCAGATTGAAAGAAATTAAAAATGAAGAGAAAATCCAGTTTGGGCAAGAACTTGGGGGAAATGACATCTCTCAGACTGCTGTTAGAAGTATTAATTAGTATAATCTCTCTGGGGAGCAACTTGGCAACAGGTATGGAAGCTATAAAATATGCATTTCCTTTCACATATTAATTCTACCTCCATGAATTTAACTCAAATAATGAATTGGGCAAGTATTTATGCAAAGATGCGTATAAAACAATGTTTAACTCAGCATTGTTAATTCCAGTTAAAATCAGAAATTATCCATTAAAATCAGAAATTATCCAAATGCCCATTAATTAGAGATTGGTCAAATAAATAGGTACAGTCAAAGAAGGCAACTATGGAGCCATTTAAGTAATGATATAAATCTGAAGTAAATGTTGTTAAAAATGGTCTCAAATATAGTTAAGTGAAAAAGCAGGTAACAGGACAGTGCACTTACGATTCCACCCTGGTGGAAATAACTTTATGCTCATGCATGTGTATTTGTTTCTATACATTCCTGTACATTTTCATGTGAAAATCATAAAGTTAGGGACACAGTGAACAAGCTAAAAGCATTTTACTACTATTCATGGATAGTAGGATGATGATAATGGTAAAGACAATGATTGCTTTTTATTCTCTATTTTCATTTCTTAACTCAGACGACTTGTAGAACCATAAATACATGGAATTAGAGTAAGCTAATTCAGTTGAGTATATAAAGCAGAAAGTCAACTGCTGCCCAGATGTGATTCACTGCCAGACCAGCGTGGCTGCTAGAGAACTCTTGAGACCATTTGAATGACTTATTCCTAGGAAGTGAGCTCGCTAAAACAGTAGCAGATAATTTATCTGAAGTTGTTTCTATAGAGACTCTCTCAATAACATATTCTTATTTATTCCAAGTTTTTGTTGGTTTTTTTTTTTATCCAGAACACTTTAGCCACTTTTGTTGTTGGTTTCTGTCCTGGTGATGGATTTGTGCTTGTTTATTAGGAAAGAGACATGGATCCCCCTCAGCATTAATCAGGGCATTCATTACTGAACACATACACTCAGCAGTTAGTTCCCAATGACCAAAATTTTCAAGCTGTATTTCTCTTATAAACCTCAGACTGAGAGGGAGGAAGCACATTTAGGTTTCTAAAATACAGCAAATATTTGGATCGAGTCCTCAGACAACTTACTCACTTTTTTCTTCCTGGTTTCTGGCTGGGGGGTGTCATGTTGGAATATTATAAATCCACATCCCAGTCTTTTGAAAATGAGGAAATATGTCAGTAAAGGAGTAAAGGCTCCTGGATTGGATACCCTTAGAAATATGTTCACCCATAAATTGTCTTTAGAAGAAACAGCCTAAGGGATGAAACCACTTGTATGTGGGGATTGACCTTTGTATGTTACTGAAAATGGTTTGAAAAAATAGAAATGGTTCAACGTCAAATTACTTTTTGCTCACTGAGTGCTCCCAATGAGATGTAAGAGTTATATGATTTCTTATCATAGCCACAAATTGATAGTTAAGAGAGGAAATAGCTAATGAGACCCAGTGAATGTCCTTAATAACTTTGGGAAGGAATTCTTAACATGCCCACTTTACAGATGAGGAAACTAAAGCTTAGAAACTAAATGCCCTGCCTGTGGTTAAAATGCTTATATACAGCAAAGCCAGAACCTGATCTAAATCAGTCATACTCTTGGTCAAATTTGAGATAGATGGGGCAGAACTAGGGGAAAAAGTTGAAAGTGGGAAAGAATAATATGTAAAATATTTGTTGAAATTGGAACCAATAATAACTCTTTTCTTTAACCCAAGTCTGAAACGAAGATAGATGGGACAAGAAAAAATTGCCTTTAATTCTGTCAAGGTTCATTTGAGAGACAGTAGCTAATATGTGTAGGAAAATGGACTTACCAATACTGAGCCTAGGATTAAGGCAGACATCCCCATCCAGGTACAGAACATTCTGGAAAACCACAGCTTTCCCTCTAGAGAAGGCAGGAACAAATAATACCCCAGGGCAGGATACCTTTGAGCAAGAAAAAAAAGGGTGAAATGAGCTGACTATGCCTACTAACCAGTAAAGAACTATGCCTACTAACTCCTCTAAAAAGAAATAGGTAAGAGGGCAGGAGAGAGAGCAGGAATGCTACACTAACTAATCAAGCTTCCTCCACATGGAAGGACATATCGGGAACATGGACAAATCATTCTCACACAGCTGTTTTAGTTTGTCCAGTCTTATAACTTCAATCATCAAACAGTATGTTTTCCTTTTCAATGATCATAAATTCTATGAATTCCTGGGGGAAAAGAAAGATGATATGACAAACCAGGAGGACCAGGTCTTCTCCAAAATTTTTCTTTCCCTTCACCTGATCACTTCTTGACACTCCCTGCCCCAGACGAAGTATGCATCACTCTATGTTAGAGGGAAAACACTTTTTTAGCAAAAGGGAGGGGAGCTTTGGAAGATGATTTTGCTGGGATGGGAAGGCCATTGAGGAGTACCCAACTCATATCTTCAAGTTGGAAGGATCCAGAGTGTAGAAGAGGCTGAGATTTTTCTCCACTGATGGAGGGTGATGAGAAAGAACCCAGAACATGTGTCCTCAGACTCCAGAATACAAGAGAGGGCAGAGAATGAAAGGTAATATAGTATATCTCAAAATCTCAAAACACCTCAAAAACCTACAACCCACAAGTGGAACAGAGGTAATTCAGAAAAGCCAGCTTGCCAAGGAGATAAGTGTAGGTTGACAGAGAGACTTAAGTCACAGGCCTGGGAAGCCACATAAAATCAGGAGAGATGAGGTCTCCCTAAATGGACGTGGAAAGTATTACCACTGGCTTCACAGCTGAAAAGTCTGAGGTGGATCATCAAGGTTAGTAAGGCTGCATAGAAACTGAAATAGCCTCTACACAGCCAGGCAGAACAACCAGTCGGTGGCAACCTCCATAACACGGAGCAGTTAAGAGCTAGACTTGAATCCCACTCTCAGCATACCAGCATGGGGCCAGCATAAAGCAATTGCTCCTGGCTGGCACAAGAGTCTTCTTTCTCTTCCTCTGCTTTTTTTTTTTTTTTTTTTTAAAGATTTTTAGCCATTACTTTTCAGAATGAGGAGAAGGGAGAGAGGCAGAGAGGGAGAGAAACATCAATGTATAGTTACCTTTCACCTGCCTCCAGCTACGGACCTGGCTGGAGACCTGGCTGGAGACCTGGCTGGAGACCTGGCTATGTGCCCTGGCTGGGAATCAAACCAGTGACCTTTGGGTTCACAGGCCAGCACCTTGTCCACCAGCTGTGCCCCCAGCCAGGTGCTCCATTCTCAAGAAGTTAAAATTGAATCAAGGAGAAGAAAAGGAATGTCTAAGAGAGCTTTAAACTGAAATAAACCTGAGATAGCAATCCTGGATTTACACAAAAATTTTGGATTGAATTTAGAAATTACCAAAAAGGGGCTATCTTAATTATTCTGTTAAGGACCAGAAATGAGTCCCCATGAGCTAAGAAAAGATTCTTTTTGCAGATGTGGGTTTTGTGAACTATTTTACCTGTGGCTTGGTGTAACCACATTCATAAATTCAATGTGCATGTGTTGTTCTTCTAACCACTTCAACTTCAGTTTGGTCTGAAGAGGAAAATTATACTCTATCAAATGCACTGCACTTAACAGAGGAGCAAATTTTTACACACCTCGTTCTCCTATGATGTTCTAATGAGGGCAATTTCTAAGTGCTTCCATAAGAGAATAATCTTTTACAGTAGTTTTCTGGATTTCAACCAAGACCCTCAAATAAGATAAAACTAAAATCGCACCTCTTGACCACAGTAGCTGAGAAGCAGTTGTTTGGGGGACGTAATCTCTATGACAACCCTGTGCTTGTAGAAAGTTCTTTTTAGATTACATCAACGACCTGAGTTTCCTTGATGGGTGATGTAATGGGTTTTAATACTCATTTTTCTATTTCTTTATTTTGTGCAGATGATGATGTAAAAGGCTCAACCAAAAATAACAACCAGCCTTACACCATTCCTCTGCTGCATTGGTAAAGGACAGCTGTGGTTTCACAGCATCATTAAAAGATGTTTATGGGTAACCATCAGCATATGGAGTTATCTAGATATTTACAAGTGATAAATATAAGGTTCATCAAAGTATAGTTTTTTGGTTAAGATGATTGAATTCACCCATGGCAGAACCTAGGTCTTGGGAAGGCCTTTGTTGGACTTCTTGGACTTGTAAGTAATATATTCCTATCCTGATTCATTCTACAGAAAATGTAATTTATGAAGATGTGCTATCAATCTGAAAGCAGGTAGGACATCATAGAGCATCAGAGATTGACCTCTGAGATTAGAAAATTATTTCCAAAACTTGATGCTTCTAATCATTAGCAGTGTGCATGAATACGTAACTTAACCTCTACTGCCTAAATCCCTCATTTGTATAATGGAAAATTTAATAGTTTCTACTTCATAGAGCTCTGTGAGTGTTAAATGATTTAATCCATATAAAGCATTTGGAACACAGGTATATATAATAGATTCAATAATGTTATCTATTTATAATGGGAACATGCCCCCAGGAGGAAGCATACAATGACAAGAGCACTGTGGAGAGATGAGGGAACAACACTTTTGTATTTGTATTTTCAATCGATTATATACAGATAAAATCTTTGTTGGGCCCTGGCTGGTAGCACAGTGGGTAAGGTCGCAGGTTTGATTCCCCAGCCAGGGCACATAACAAGGTTGCAAACCAGGTCTCCAGTCAGATCTGTGGCTGGAGTCAGGTGAAAGGCAACCATACATTGATGTCTCTCCCCTTCTCTGCCTCTCTCCCTTCCCCTCTTTCTAGAAATAATGAAATTTTTTAAATTAATTAATTAAATAAAATATTTGTTGGAATTGGGCAGGGTTGGAACAAATGTGAAAAAGACTAAGGATCCTGAGTAATCCAGGCCCTTGACTGTGGATATCACCCCTTAGTCTCTTGACTATTTTTTTTTCTCCTTTTCCTATTATTTCTAAAATATTTTTCAAAGTTTAAAGGAAAAGAGAAAATTAAGAGCAGCTGATGGAACTCTTCCAGCTCCTTTACTAGACACTGAAGATGTAAAAGAGTGCCCTAGATTAAAATACAGAACATCACATGGCTCTCTTAGAATTCCAGATGCAAACCCTTTTCCCCGATTAGCCCTATTCCCCTACCCTGAGCCTCTCAGCTGGGGAATTCCTATCTGCAGATCTCAGCGAGCCTTCATTTGGAGGAATCCTGGGAACCCAAACACAACACGCAGCCTCTGGGAAACATGGGAAACCCTTCAGTTTGCCTCCCCAGAGTTATCTGGGGATGAGAAACATCTGTTATCATCTTTTCAGTGACAGGCTATTTGATGAGTTTATTTTTCTCTGATACTTTGGATATTCTCAGCTCAGCAAAACATTTTCCATAAAGAATTCATCTTAAAGAAGGTATGATAATCTGATGAACTGAAACGTTCTGAGTCATAAAAATACTGTAAAACATCCTAGCTATAATCATTTACCATTATTGAAAAATATTATGGTTAAGATACTCAAAAGATTGCTTTTGGCTCTAAAGAATAGCACCCAAGAAGCAAGCTATCTGTGTTAGTGGTTTGAGCACAACTGGAAGAAAAATACTTTTTTAAAGCAGTGAAACAGGTGCAAGGGTGTTAGAGTCATTGAAGCATTGATGTAACTGTCTTAAGTCCCATAAAAGAGTAGCATTTGGCAGGTCTCTGTACAAATGAAGTTCAGTTTGCCAGTGAAGTAAAATAACCCTACTGGTAAGTTAAAAATACCCTATCCTATCAGAATTTCCTTACATTACATCCAACACTTCTATGGAACCTTAGTAATAAGCTGATTCACCACATACAAACGACATAAAAAGAAGTAACTTTCTCACTATTGCTCTGTAGAAAAGCAAAGAACATGTCTTGGAAATGTGTTTGCTAATTCCTTGCTCATAAAGACGTATGCCGTTTTGAATGTAATGGCTTTGGATACATTATATAAATGAATATAGATGAGCTTGCCTGATTGCAGTCCTTCATCTGAGTTTCACATTGAAGTAACCCACGTCCCCATGGAAGAAGCTAACTGACTTATAATAAATGTATGGCTGCAAAGCAGATGGATGGCTTTAATTGGGGTTTAAATTACATGGAATTCATAAATCATAAGATTTAGAATTTTTTCCTTATGGGTGAGGGGACAGAGCAGGCTGGGAAACAAGTCTTTGGATGAACTACTAGGAAAAAAAAATTTTTTTTAGCTATTAAAGATCTGTTCACAGTCTACTGTCCTTTTGAGTTGCATATTAGCTAAATAAAATGACAACTCCTCTGTTTATAACTGAGGGATTCCAGTGGTGTGGTCCTTCAACACTGGGAACTAACCTTAACCCAGGGAGACCCACCACCCCCCTCCTGCAAACACTCACTCCATTTTTTCTTATCTATTAAGCTTTCTAATGACTTCAGTTCCAGTTCTGAATCAAATGCTCTAGAATTATTGCTTAGGTGTGTGAATTGCTACATGTGAAAATTATAATTCAGGAAGTCCTTTCCTTAGCTGTTGACTGAAAATAAAAATGCATTAGATCAATTTGTTAAGCACAGATGGGGCTGTACTAGTACCCTGAGGAAAACAGTTTGTAATAATATGTGTCATGTCACCTTCAAGGTAAGGAATCAAGAACATAGAGCCACAACAACTGTTTCCATAGCAACTTTTGGAGCCCCTCCCTCCCCACCTTGATGAGCTGATCATCAAGCTGCTTGATTTTGGGTCCCTCATGGTAAAGAAAAGGTCTGTGAGGGGACTGAGGGAAGGCATTGGCTCCATCCTTTTGTTCAGTAGGAGACAAGGGATCTGGGAGAGGCTATTGGTTCTTCCTCTGATATCTTGATTTCTTCACTTTTGTTCTCCAGATAGACACAGTTGGGAAGAAGGCTGAAAATACACACCTTATGTTTCAAGGACACCTACCTTTGCTGTCTGTTAGCCAGAGTTAAAATTGTATGCTATGAGCCAAGTTTGTTTCATATGCAATGTTATGCAAAAAGCCATTTGGGTTTTGATCTTCAAACCAACAAGACAATTTCATTGTCATTAATTAAGCATTGTGTTGATTGATGCCTAATAAACAAACATTTCTAGGAGGGACTAGTGTCTTCTGAAATACTAGTAAATTCCTCATTACGACAAAGAACTTGTGGTCTAATCCATTTGGAGATCACAGGTTAAAGTTATTTATTTTCTATAGGAATTCACATAGCTTTTAATGCATTATTAATTAGCTATCATGGTTCTAAATAGTATTATCTAACAGAGAAAGGAAAGAAACAAGAGATAAAAATGTAACAAATTGCTTTAGGGAGATAATCAACCACATCTACTATAATATAGCACACGTGTTATGCCCTCCCCACTCCCATGGCCAGGGAAAAGGGGTAACTAACATTTTATTCAAGCACCAGTTATTCTTTAAACATTGGCCACTAATACCTAGTTTGAGAACTGTAAATATAGCCCTGATGCCAAACCTTACAGATCACCAATGTGTACAAATTATTTAACTTATCAGAGCCTCAATGTTATCGCCCATAAAAGTGAACTAATACCTAGTTCTAAGTTCACTGTAAAGATTACACGTGATTATAAACGTATCAGTTGGCACAGAAATGATCAATGGTTTTCTTTTTTCTGAGGTCTAATCCAGACTCTTCACCATTGTACAGTGTTAAGTGGCCACAGGTGGGAAAAACTAAGAAGGATTTCCTTAAAATTTCTGACTAAGAATGACCCCATCATTCATTTCTTCATAAATAATGCTTCCTCACACTTCTGTCCTTTATCTTTTCACTGTCATGCTCTTCCCAAAATTAAACTTTGTTCTTACCTATGTCATAACAAACCTAAGGACTACATTATTTTCTTTTTTTAATTATTTTTTTAAGATTTTATTCATTATTTTTAGAAATATGGGCAGGGAGGGAGGAAGAAAGGGAGAGAAACATCAGTGTATAGTTACCTTTCACCTGTCTCCAGCTAAGGATCTGGCTGGAGACCTGGCTTGCAACCTGGGTATGTGCCCTGACTGGGAATTGAACCAGCGACCTTTGGGTTCACAGGCTGGTGCCTATCCACTGAGGCCATTATTATCTTCTATATGTTTTCATATACGTGTCAGTACCTAGCTTGTGTTAGTTAATATAATTAATTAACATATTAGCCGAGATTTGTTTGTACTAATTTAGGTAATTAATTAATAAAACCCTAGCATTAAATGGTATATTTTTTTATTAAATGCACTCAGTTCTTACTAAATTTATTTTGACCTTTAAGCTTTCTGTCACTGTGTTGGTTCATGTAAATAACTAGAGCAGAGAAATTACAGTAGTAAAAGGAGCAGTCTCCTCCTTGATTGATATTTTAACTATTAAAGAATTTATAGGCTTCTTTTCCAATGACTTCTGGGAATTAAACTATATTAAAGACCAGAGATTATATTTTATCTCCCCGCCCCATTTCTACACAACTGGTGAATTTGTTGTCTTTCAGTATAGTAAGCATGATCAAGCTAAAAATGTTCTGGAAAAGTTATCAAGACAAGTCAGATAGTATTCAGCTCAAGTCACTAAAAATCTTATCAATTTTAAATATCTTTTTGGATATTTTAAAAGGAAAAGGAGCATATTGGACACCAAGTTCAATCTGGGCTACATTATTGGTTAATTGTGCATTTAGGGATCCGCAGGAAAGACACATTGATGGTGGATGGAGAGCTGCAGGGTTCAATGCTTCCACAGGCTTCACAATCCTCTAGTGGAGTCTCAATTTTGAGGACTTAAGGTCATCTGAGGGTCTGGTGATTCCATTCATGGGAGTTATCTGGTCACTTAGCAAAGGATAGACAAGCTCATTGTTATCACTAGAAGTGTTTTCACTCTACCCTAAAGAATGATCACCAACCTTCTTAAATAAGAATTGGAAAACAGATTGCCTACTTGTTATTGGGAAACACTGACTATGAATTTATTAATGTCATCCTCCATTTGGCTGGTAGTCAAAATCTAATTAAAGTACTTAACATAAATTGGGGGAAAACTGCACCTTGGTATATTTTTTTCATAGCTTTTCTAGACTATTCTCACGCATCTTTGATTTAAGTTGGGCCTTGATACCAAGGGTGGAAATGGAAATGTCTTCTTTACTCATCTTCCAAGGATGTTTACATGATTCCATTTGTTGGCCTTTAATTCCTTTGGGATAGAATCATATTACTGGATTTTGTGATGGGTGTTTCACTTATTTATATGGTTTGTTTATTGTCACATTGCCCTTTGTGGACAGGACAGTTTGTCTTGCCAAAGAGGGAACCCACACAAAAGTCACACACACCAGTTTAAAGGAAGGAGTTTAAGATGATTTGTTTCTACCACCTCTTATTCTAAAAAGATATAGATAAAAGAAATCTAGTTTTCTTAATGATAATTGATTATTAATAAATCCTACTTGAACTATCTGACTACATGTGAAACTATGCACATAAATCAAATACCCTTTCATTACAAGGCTTTTTTTTATTGATTGACTTTTTAAATCAAGGATGAAAATATGAAGCCAAATGCACTGTGGAGCTAGTGAAGACAATATATTTGATCATTTGAGATGCTACAAAGCCTCTGAATAGACGATATACATTCACATTACTACAGAATGACATTATAAACAAAGAACTGTTTGATAATTCTGGCTCTGAGCCTTTCTTATCTATCTTAAGCGGGTTTTCTAAAGGTCTGAGACTGAGATATACATAAAGGTTAGAATTCCATGAACAGAATACTGCATTCCCAGAAGCCTAGATTACACACAGGCAACAAGCATCCCTAATGCTGAGAATCTGCTCCTATTGTCCAGACAAGTCCAAATGACACTATCCAGACAAGACCAAAGCACACACGTATTTCCCTCACCTTTACTAGCCATGCAAATGATAAAACTCACTTACGTCTGGGTTTAAGGAAACATAAAAGCCCTTGGATTCCAAATGTTCTGGACACATTTCAACTCCCAGAAAGTCTTTAGCCACAATGACTCAAGAAGCAACTCTTCAGCCACTTCCTAATTTGTTTTTACAGTGAAATAAAACTCAACTCAAAACATCATACCATGCACATTCTTTTTCAGTATTCAAGTTCTTATATACACAAAAGATGCCAATTGTGTCCTTCCTATACCCAGGGCCCTTTTTAATGAGACCTTTTCATTTATACACCCCAAGGGTTTGTCCTCACAGTTTTAAGTGAGGGGATTTGGGGCCATTTGAAACTTCTGGAGTACCCCTGGCCCAAGATGGACCAGCCAGATCCCTTGAAAATTTAGAATTGAATTTCAGAATTTGAATTAGGCTTTTTGTTTGTCACTTTCAAGTCAGAAAATAAAATCATGGACAGAGAGAGCACATATCAAGCACATAAAATACCACCATATTTTAGTGGTATAAGCACTGTGCTTTATTTACAAGATATATTTAAAAGACAAGTCATATTAAGTATTGACATATCCTGAGGTAAACCACTTTACCTTTCTGCTACATAGGGATACTAATACATGCTTTAACTTGGGAATGATGTAAGATACTAATATCATTAAGACTGCCTACCCTCTTGTCATATTTCTCTGCTCGTTTTTGGTAAGAACCTGATTTTGGGCCTCATTGAACTAAGCTTGAAGGAGACAGCAGCTTCCCAGAAGGAAGCAATGAATTCTGCAGACAAGTTCTGACCCTGCTTCGTGCTTTGCACAAGTCAGTGCCCTCTTGAAACCTGGGTTTTCCCTTCCCTCAATGGAGGAATTTGGCTGGATTAGTCCTAGGGGCTATTTCTCAGGAGAAGGTCTGCTTTTTATCACCACCACTCTCCTCCAACACACAAGCACCTCCTCCCCACCCCCATTCCTGCCTCTTATTTTTGCTATGGGCATCTGATTACAAGTCTATCACAGGCTAAGGAGGAGATAATGAAAAGTAGGAAGAAGATGCTCCAGGCACAAAAAGCAGTGTTGTCTAGACCCCATGCTGAGCTGTTGCCTTTTTTTCCAGTTGCACAGACACCCTATAACTTCTGACCAAAGTTCTGTTGGGCAGGGAGTGGAGGTCATTGTGCTAATAGTCTTTTCAGCATTAGTTACATAGATCATATTTTGTCTCTGAGATGCATTCATGAACAAAGCTCATAGTGATCTTCTATAATCTCAGCTTTAGGGAAAATTTGTTCCAGGAAAGAGAGTGCTATTAACTACAAAATGCAAGGGTAAGCAGAGTGCTTTGCAAATAACTCCTAATAAACAGACAGAGCCAGGTGTGAAACATGATTTATATTCTCCCATGGTACAAAGCCACATGTATTATAATGCCTTGGCTGCCGATGGTCATCTTGGAAATGTGCCATTCTCCTCCAGGACATAGTTACAGTCTAAAACTCCAGGTGGAGAGCAGCAATTCCTTGGGTTTCATCCACCTAGAGAAAGAAAACTTTGGGCCAAAATTAATAAAGGCACAAGAGCATGAGAGAAAAAAAAGGAGCTATGTAACAAATGGTCAAAGAAAACTTGATGATTGAAAGTCACCTGACCTGAGAAAATTTCTTCTTTTTAGTTGCAATGAAAAGCAAAGCTTCCAATCCCAACAATCCTTTTTCCAGGGTTTGTGTTAATCCATTCTGCTTGAGGCTAGACAAGATTGGCCTCGAGCTACACTGTAGAGTTAGTAAACTAAAAGATATCATTTCATCTTTCACCTAGCTTTGCCTAGATATGGAGAAAATGAGCAGATAAAGGAAATAATCAGGAGAGAAATGATCAAAGAGAGGGGTTGAGCCAGAGTAAAAATGAGGAGAAGAAATGACAGAAATGTGCCCTGATGGAATGACCCGCATATGGTTGAGCAGTCAGACATGGGATAGTCCTATTCTAGTTACATGTGACCCTCAGAATTCACTTATTTCTAAGTCCCAGAACTCTTATTTATAGAATGGGTTTCATAATATGGACATACCTAAAGTTGCTTGAATCATGAAAGTTAAAGGATGTTTCTGAAAGATTGAAATTGTCCTAGCCTGCAGGACTCTAAGGTGAAATGATGATTAAATGCAACAGGATACCTTGGATTGTACCCTGGGATGGAAAAAGAGGACAACTATTGAAAGAATGGCTGAAATCTGAATACTCTTTCTTTAGTGGAGGGCACTGCACCATTATTAATTTCTTAGTTTGATAATTGTACTATAGAAACATAAGGTATTGACAATAGGGGAACCTGGATGATAGGCATATAGAAACACACTGTCTTATCTTTAAAACTCTAAGGTTAGTCTAAAATTATTTTCAAATTAAAAGTTTTTTAAAATGGCCCTTCTGCTGGAAATCTCCTGTCCTCTCTTTACAACCCAATTTGGTCCTATTTTCCTTGTAGGACTACGGTCACATTATTTTCCTGGCAATGTCTTGTCCAGCTTCTTCAAGAAATTCCTTCCTTTTCCCACAGTTTCCTTAATTAGTACATATCACAGAGCCTGAAGGTCTTCATTTCTTTTGAATCCCCAATTCAGCACTCATTAGAGAGCCACTTGGATAAAAGACAGGTTATTCTAAAATACAAATTTTGTTGATGAAGTGAAAAACTATGAATCTGCTCATATCTGAGGTTGATTTGCTTTGGTAGGACTAGAATCTCCCCAGTACCTCATTGAAAACAAAAGGTTTTATTGTTGTGAGAGAGAAATGAGGAGGAGATAAGCAGCTGGCATCAGGAAGACCCCTGAAGGATGGAGACAGAGGCATCCAAAAGGAGAAAAAAAAAAAGAAAGGATACTGTAAGGCAGCACATGTAAACATGTCTAACAGGCTATCTTCCATATGCCCCTGAGAATTAAGTCTGGCTTTGGAGTAGTTGCATTTCCCCAGAAAGTTACCATGGGTCAAGCAATTGATGTGGAAAGTGATTGTAAGAAACACTCATATTGGGGGAAAGATAATCAATGAAGTGTGCATTACCCCCATAAGTAGCAGGGGCTCTATCCCTCTGGACAAAAGAGTCAATAACATATGAGCCACAGAGCTTTCCCCACCCAGAAGGTATTGGATCCAAAGTACTTATATTGCTCCCCATCATCCACCATCAGCTGTCTGCTTTGTGTGTGGAGAAGGCTGTCTGGGGTTCTTACTTACCTTGCTGCTGCCCTTGAAATGTCCCAGGCATGGTGGTGGTTGGCTTCCTCACAGAGGGAGAGGTAGGGATGGGTGCCAACAACTTCTTTTTCAATCTGCTTGCTTCAAACTTCAATTCTTCAATTTACTAGATGCGGGGAGCTTTGACATTGTTATACCGTTCCCTTGTTCTTGGGTTGTTGAGAAAAAGAAGAGATTGACTGTGTAACAGCATTTAACTCATGGTCTCCTATATGATATCTACTTAATAACGATTCTCTCCCCACCCAGACCGTCTGCAAAACATACCCACTCTGATTGTGGCACAGACCCAATGTTCCAGGCCCAAAGATGATGCTGGGGTGCAGAAACCAAGTACACTTACGATTCGAGGCTGATATAGGAGACATTTTCCTTCATTCTAGGGGGAGAAATGAGGGCACAGAAAGAAGCAACATTACAAATAGAACAAGCATCATGGCAATTGAATGACTCTTTCACTGGATTCTTAGGGCCCATGTAAAGAAACAGGAAGGTCTGTTTCCATGAGTATCTTTCTCGTGGGGTCTCCCAAGGATCAGTCTCACATAAGCCCCCATTAGCCCCTCGACATATGTATTACATATTCCAGCCTGTGGGCTTGAGGCACCAAGATATTTTTAACGAAGTGTATTTATGGTGTTTTGCCAAAAGCTACTCATAGAAAAACTAATATATTTTCCATTTCTTGGGTCCTTAGGGAAAGATAATATTATAAACCATTAACCAGAGATTCTTCTTAAGACTTTCCCAGCTTGACAGCTCTTTCAGTTTTGTATTCTTTTCCTTGAAGGCTGAGTTTCAGTTAGTTACACACCAGTATTTTCTGAAGTCCCAGCTTTCATCCAAAATTCAAAACGTTTAAACATGAACCACACATTTTAAACATGAACTTTATGTCACTAAATTTTAAATAACTGGTACCAGGACTTCTGGTCAAGGTGGAGGTGTAGACAAACTTCTCCTCTATGTGCAACCATAGAAAGTATTGCAACCTGAGCTAAAAAATAAATAACAACCAAAACCATCAGAAAATTGAGCTATGTGAAAGTTCGGCAAATGAGGATTTAAAGAAATGGGTAGGAGAGGCAGAGGTGTGGAAATGTTTAGAGAGATGGTATGGCTCAGACAAGGAGCAGTGGTACATTCACCTGTAATAGATCAACGTCAGGAGGGATAGCCTGGGAGAGAGCAGTCCCAGCCCCAGGCCAGGCTGCACTGCCCAGGATTCCAGCACTGGGAAGATAAATGTCCCTTTCCTCTGGCTATAAAAACCAGTGGGGGTTGAGGATGGCAGAAGCAACTTCCAGGCTTTTGCCACTTTAAGGGCCCACATAGTCTTAGAATGTACACAAAACACAGGAGAGCAACAGGAAGGGCACCAATCACATATAAGAAGTGGGTGAAGTGATTGGAAACAGAGTGAGTACTGGGCAAATGACCAGAAGCCAGGCAGCGGTACTGTCCCCTATCTGAGGCCCCCACCACAAATAGAGCTACAAAGCAGTGAAGCAGGTGTCCCTGCTCTGGCAATTACCTAAGGCTCTGTCTTCACACTATTTACAAATGCCTTTGCTACATAGACCATGCTATTAAGACAGGGAGTCAAAGTAGCTTTACATAATACACAGAAACAAACACAGGGAGGCTGCCAAGTCGAGAAGACAAAGAAATCTGGCCCAAATGAAAAAAAAAAAAAAAAAAAAAAAAAAAACAACAGAATAAAACCCCAGAAAAACAACAAAATAAAATGGAGATAGCCAACCTATCAGATGCTGAATTCAAAACATTTGTGATAAGGATACTCAGAGAACTCATAAAGTGTGGCAAAAAATAAAGGGAGAAATGAAGGCGACAAAAAGTAAAATAAAGAAAAATATATAGGTAACCAAGATTGAAGGGAAGGAAGCTGGCATTCAAATCAATGATGTGTAACATAAAGAAGAAGTAAACATTCAACCAGAACAGAAAGAAGAAATGAGAATCAAAAAAAAAAAAACTGAGGAGAGATTTAGGAACCTCTGGGACAATTTTAAATGTACCAGCATCTGAATCATAGGGGTCCCAGAAGGAAAAGAAGAACAGCATGAAATTGGAAACTTATTTGAAAAAATAACAAAGGAAAATTTCCCTAGTTTAGTGAAGGAAATAGGCATACAAGCTAGGAAGCACAAAGAGTCCCAAACAAGTTGGACTTAAAGAGGACCATACCAAGACAAATCATAATTAAAATGCCAAAGGTTAAAGATAAAGAGAAAATCTTAAAAGCAACAAGAGGAAAGCAGAGAGTTACCTACAAAGGAGTTCCCACAGGACTATCAGCTGATTTCTCAAAAGAAACTTTTCAGGTAAGAAGGGACTAGCAAAATGTATTGAAAGTGATGAAAACAAGGACCTACAACCTAAACTATTCTATCTAGCAAAGCTATCATTTAGAATGGAGGGACAGATAAAGCACTTCCCAGATAAGGTAAAGCTAAAGGAGTTCATCATCACCAAGCCATTGTTACATGAAATGTTAAAGGGATTTGTTTAAGAAAAAGAAGAGAAAAACTATGAACATTAAAATGGCAACAAACTCACAACTATCAACAACTGAATCTAAAAAACAAAAACTGGGGCATTATGAAGCTGACACTGAACTTGATTAAGACACACTGATTACTCAGTCAATGAGTGATGTTTCTACAATATTCCTTAGCTATTTCATTCTTAAATTTTTACTAAGGGGAAATGAAGGTATATGTCCACACAAAGATTGTACCCAAACATTCATAATAGATTCACTTGTAAGAGCCCCAAAGTATAAACACCACATATGTACACTATAGGTAAGGGGCATATCCATACATTAAAACACTACTCATCAATGAACATGGATGAATCTTAAAATATGTATGCTGGGATATGTATGCCAGATAAAAATAAATGCAGATGGTACAGAATTCTAGAAAATGAAAATCAATTTATAGTGAATGACAAAAGGCAGAGCAGTAGTTGCTGGGGGTGGGGTGTTGGAGTTTGAGGAAATGAGGAAGTTACCTTGATCCAGGGATGGTTTCAGGAGTGCAGTCATGTCAAAATTTACCAGACTGAACACTGTAATTTTGGTCAAAATGTATGTGGGTCAGTTACACCTCAATAAAGCTAGTTTTTATAATTAAGCATAGCTGCCTTATTTACTTAGTATAAATACCCTGTGGAACTGTACAAGAAGGGAATACAGCTTTTTGGCAACAACTTCATAACTATATATCTTCAGTGAGATACACAATAGATGAAATAAATTATGAAGATCTTAATTCCCCTTTTGAAAATTTAAGTGAGAATCCATACATTAGTCATTCAAAATTTTAAAAAACCTGTGAAAGATAAGAATTTCCAAAACTTGTTTATTTATTTCAGAACTTAATAAAATGGGGCCCTCCAATGACATCACTAAGAGACTCTCAGAGAAAGGTAAATTCTATTCTCACTGATATATTGGAGGTATATCTTCAATAATGGAACTTCCTCCATTCAAAATACATGGGCTCCAAATTCCTGAAAAAAAATCTCCCTGGGGAAGAATAAAGGACAGTGAGTAGAATCTATAGGGTGGATTTTGGCTAAATCTAAAGGGAAACCTTCGACAGTCAAAAATGTCAGTAGGTGTTGTGAACTGCTTCAGTATGCAGTGAATTTCCTGTCACTGGAGAGATACTACATTCAGAAAGGTAACACAGAAGTGGGGTGTTGCTGTGGGTTCAGAAAGGGGATTGGATAGAAGAGCTCATTCCATGGGGATGTCCATCCTAAACCTTAGACAATAATGTTGCAAAGTTTCAATGGTGGGAGTGTAGTAACCTGTTTCCAGTCTAGTGCAGAATTTGTACAATTTCTGCCTAGTCAAAAAAAAAAAAAAAAAAAGGTCCTCTAGGAGATATGTTATCCTCCAATAGCCTGCTCCTAATTTCTAGGATATTTTCTCCTCAATATTTATGACATAGAGTGGATAATTTTGACATAGGAGAGACACTGTGTGAATCACTCCTCCTTGGCATTTAGAAAAACATATACCTGGCATCTTTCTCCAGCTGCAAAAGGGGAAACCCAAAGGGAGTTGGTTGGGCCAAAATAAGACAAGCCCTGTCCAGTACACTTCCATATATCTGTCTTTGGTTTGTTTCATGCCAGAGTTAAAAAACAATTCTGTGAGCGCCCTACTGATGACTAGCATTTTCTAAATTCAAACTTTACTGGGGAAAAGGAAACCGCAATCACTGATAATCTGACACGTCTTCTCCCTCATCTCCTCTCCTGTTCCCAGGCTGCTTTCTGCCTCAGAGGAGAGTCTTATCACCTGTCGCAATAACTTCCACACAGGAAAGTTGGCATGGCCAAATCTGTTTCCTTTTCTCCTCCTGTCGTTTTTGCTCACCCATCTGTTTACCCACCCTGAATCTGACTTATCTGGGTTCCCTGAAAAAGGCGTCACCTAGAAGTATCGGCATAACCTAGAAGTATAGAATTTGACATGGAAGAAAAAGGGGAAGTAGGAAAGGACGGTGCTGTGAAAGAGAAGACTATCCCCAGATGGAGACAAACACTGGTCTTACTTGCAAATAGTTGTATAGATGCCTAAATTCTTGCTTGTGCAGAAGTAAACCCACAGGAAATGCCATGGAGTGAGGGCCCTGGTTCTGTCCTTTTCTGCCACAGACTGTTGACCTTGAGGAATTCCTTACATCTGTCTGGGTCTTGATTCCTTTACCTGTAAGATGTTTCTTTGATCCATATAGTTTCCTGAGTAATGCAAATTTAAACACTTATGAAAAAAAGGAAGTGAATGGACAGTAGGGAGGGTGCATTCAGCTTTCAGCAGCCATGACATACTCCGTTTGTTTAATGAAGTGTTGGAGGGGTTGAAATGTCATTGGCATAAAACTGCTCAATTGTGAATATTGACCAATGTCTCCTTTTTCATGGATAGTGGTGACAAGAAGGGCTTGTGAGGACACTATAGCTGCTATTGATGCTATAGCTGCTATTGCAGCTGTCTTACAGCTTCTTGTCTGTGTGGTAAATTATTTCTCTACCGTCTCTGCCAAAGTTATGGTCATTGCTTTGTGAGGTAAAACTGACCAGCCTCCCCCAGCCTTCTTTTTATTAATGATGAGGTGTTTAAATGTAAACAATTTTTACTCTATTTCTTTGGAGATGCGTTCTTATTTGTATCACCACTGTGACAGGTCAATGTCATAAAGACAGACAGACACACACACACACACACATACACACACCCCTAGATCAGATCAACAGCCAAATTTAACCTTTCAATGGCATTGCATTTCATTATATCTGTTTATTTGACTCGTTCTGAGTTAGGAGAAAGTTAAAGCTAAGTCTTCTTTCACCATTAGCATTTGTCCTATTTGATCCTTAGCCAAACAAAAATGTTCTTTATCTGAAAGAATTGCTTCCAAAACCCCACAAAAGTCATCTACTCATCTTTGGTCATTTGTTGCAGGAATGCCAAACTTATGAGTGTCTCCAAATCTGAGAAATAACGTTTCTTCCTTCCTTTCTTTTTTTTTTTTTTACATCAGCCTCCTGGGATAAGGAAGATGGAAGGTATGAGGGAAAGGGAAGGAGGAATAAGAAAGGAAGCCGTCCCCAAAGAGTCAGTAAATCACCAGGGGGACAACATTAAAAATATAAGAAAAGAAGAAAGAAAGAAGCCTTAAGTCACACAACAAACACCAAGTCGCTTTAGCATGAACAGCAAAGCAGGGCACTTGAGTGATGTGTTCTCAACAGCTGCGTCTGGTCTGGCGGTGGCTGGTTCTTTTGTGATGTCAGCTCCCTCTCTTCCCACACATTCTCCCATATACTACATGCTCCCACCCTAGCAAAATACCTCCACACCCCTTCCCACCCCTGGCTCCCCATGACACCTGCCCCTCCTTTTGTAAGGTGGATCCTTCTGCCTGGAATCCTCTTTACCTCTTGAGTTCCCAGAAAGCTTCTACTCATTCAGGCAAACCTTTCCTCTCTGATAAAGCTTGCCCCGACGAATGAAAGCTCAGCCAATCATGTTTCTCCAACACTCCACAGCTATTGAGACATGGCCATCCATGCGAGCATGCCAACAGTGTATGATCATTTGTCTACACGTTGCCATTTCCCAAACCTCTGGGAATCCTCATTCCTTCCAATCACATCCGTGGCCACTCACAGACTGATGCTGACTCACAGGCATGGAACTTGGGCCAAGGCTTCTGTCTGATTCCCTGGCCACCCTCCACAGAGGCGAGGGTTCTGAACATTTTCACATGGACAGGATCGCCGTCAGGCTTCCATGTCCAGCGGGATCCTGTTCACATATTTATTCATTTCTTTTCTGTCTCCCCAAACCCTGCTTTTATGGCACAGGTACTTAATGTTTAAATGAATGTCTGTCCTATATAGTATGTACTTCATACATATTTTTAAAGTACGTATCCCAAAATGAACTCATTCTTTTTCTTATGAAGTGTGTATCATCTTCTGAGCTCCCCACACAGATTAATGGATAACCATTTACCCAGTCACTCAGAGCAGGAGTCGTTTGAAATGACTCTCCACACTGCTGCTAATACTTAATTGGAGGGCAAGTGCTTCTCAGCATTCCCTTACCTCTGTCCCCAGTGACTGTCCCAGCCCAGGCACTCATCATCCCCTGATGCCTCCTCACCTGCAGGTCACCCACTAACTACGCTGCTTCCAAATGACACTCTGGAACACCAAATCTGAGTGTAGGAGTCTATTACCCTCCATTTTTAAACAGCCCCCCTTAGCTTACAGGTTAAGCCTTAAGATGCCTGCAGTGGGGGGCTGGTGAAAAAAATCAGGGGATTAAGCAGAGAATAAAACTCATAGACACACAACAGTATGGCAGTTGCCAGAGAAAAAAGGGGCTGGGGGAGGTAGAAGAGGGTAAAGGGGGAATAAATGGTGGTGGAAGGAGACTTGACTTAGGGTGGTGAACCCGCAATACAATATATAAATAATGTGTTATAGAATTGTACACCTGGAACCTATACACTTTTATTAACCAATGTCATCTTACTAAATTTGGTAAAAAAATTTTTAAAAAGATGCCAGGCTATTTTGTATGAAAATGTTATCTATAGTTACCCCTTCTGTTTCATTCAGTAATATCTACTTTCTAAGTACCTACTAACCTAAACACCCACCATCTTCTGCTTCAAATCAAGATTGCATTCCCATCCCTGGTCAGGGCACATGCAAGAATCAGTTAGTGAATGAGTAAATAAGTGGAATGACAAACTGATCTCTCTCTCCCCACTCCCTCAAAGCAATACATAACTATTAAAAAAATAAAGTGGGGGTAATAACACTATATTTTATATGGTGGTTATGTTAAACAAGGTATATTTGCAAAATTTTAATGGGGGCAAGAATGTATGCTGGTGGAGATGTTTGTTCATGGCGCCCCTGGCTGTATGTAGACTCTTTAACCAATCACCTAAAGACTCCACAAATTTGTTATTTACTGTTTACTACTATATTCTATTTCAGCAGTTGCTGTGAGTAAGGGAGAAGGGTTCTGAATAATCAAGAGTCACCTTCTTCAGACAAGTTTCAGCATAGAAACCAACTGCTGGCTTTCTCCTTTCCCTGGTAGATGTAATAACACAGGGTGGGTCTATTACGTCATCTGAACTTGAACCATTAGCTTCCTGGAAAGTAAGCGCCCACATGTTAGATGAAAGTTTTCTCATCCCAGGCCTTGCTGCTGAGGCCTTACGGTTAACTGTGAACAGGTTTTGCACAATTAGCCAGATGTTGAGGCAACTCAAAGATGGTGACAGTCTTCTGAGCCTGTCCCTGGAATTTGGCAGTTTGATCTCCACCTGAAGTTACAAAAGAACTTAGCAAGACTTAAAGAAGCTTAAATAAAAGTGAAGGAGAGAGAGGATTTTCCCCTCTTTAAAAATTGATTAAATGTGATCTTTCCCCACCCTTACTGAAATTTCCCACATGTAAACTTCCAAAGAACAGACAGTCACACACCAAAATCTGAGAAAGAACCAAAGAACATAAATCTCCATTTGTCAACATGGAAATGACTAACACCATTCCTACGAGGCCTTCCTTCAATATGATAAAGCCCACAGGGGCAATCCTAAGTAGGCACTTACATATACATGTACATATGCACACACAGATACATGTGAAAATAAGTATGTAAGTAGAAGAGTATAAGACTGTGCTAGTACTTTCAATATCTTCTGTCTCAAATTTCATTTTGTCTGAAGTGGCAATTGTTGAAGTTTCCTGTCCAGTTTTTGCAGCTCACCCAAATATCAATGTTCCCTGGCTTCTTGAGAGGTAGGTGTCCATACTAATGGGTTTGATAGCAAATTCCTTGGCCTTTGGGAGTAAACTATAAAAGTGTCAGAATCATTGTGGTTTTGAACTTATACGCAGAAATGACCCATCACAATAATATCAGTAGTAGTAAGGAATGAGAGCAAGCTTTCTATTACAAATGGAGAGACGTGGGTCTCAGTTCTGCCTCTGTCACTGCAAGATGCTGCCTCTGTCTTCTTATCTTACTAGGCCTCAGTTTGCCCATCTGTAAAATGGAGCTAGCAATGACTATTCCATAAGTCATATCTCATAAGCCTGGCTCCTTCTCCTTGACCTCATTCATTTTAATATTTTCTGCTATTTACTCAAAACATTTTGTATCAGCAGACAGATTTGAGGCAAGTTTTCTCCTGTCAAGTGTAAATAGGGTAGATACAGAATTATGGTAATGAAGAAATGTACCAAAACATAGTTGAGGACACTCTTTCTCAGTGTCACCCATATTGTAAACATATTTTTAAACAGATGTCAGTAACAACAACAACAATAACAAAACTAGCAGATTTAGGATTTCATAGTCTACCCAAATGGCAATTATACCTTGGCTTTATCCAGTTCTTCTTAGTGTGGGAAGTGAGAGACAATTGTCAAAGGCAGAGAGTATGATTTGTTCCTGATTACGAAAGGCAACTCTTTGTTTGTGATTCCTTCCTTATTAATGCCACATGGCAAATGTATCAGTTCTTTTCTTACAGGAAAAAGAACTGAGAATGTGGATAATCATTAAAATATGCTCTGGATATAGGTATTCTTGTTAAATAAATAAAATACTTATTTTAAATACTTATTTTGTTAAATGGAGCACTCATTAATAGTTATTGAATGTAATGAATTGTTAACTGCTTATATGACATTGGAGTTTTTTAATTAATATTAAGCTTTTAATAAGATTGAATTTAAATATTCAGTTTTTCTATTAATGGAAAGAAACCACAATGAACACAGGGAGGTATAGTAGAGACAGCGTGAAAAGCCAAAACTCCTTTTTATAAAAAGTTGACTAACATTTATGATGCTCTTACTATGAGCTTAGGACTGTTTGAAGTGTTCCTATGCATCTCATTTAATCTTCAGTTTAGCTTTATGAAGTAGATCTGATTATCTGATGAACCCTGATTTAAACTAAGCTACAAGTCACATGAGAGCACTGGGGAGGAACTGGGTAACTGCAAACAGAATAAATCAGGTTTGAGGGCAATACAACTTAGAACTTTCTCTGCACATGGAGAAAGCATGGATTTTATCTCTTTAATGACAATAAAACTTTAATTAACTAGTGTGTTCTTCTCTTGCTCTACCAGGGTTCTCAGCCTTGGCATCTTGTCAAATTGACATCTTTAGCCAGATAATTCTTTGCTGTGGGCATTAAGCATTATGTTTTATCAGTTATGTTGTGGACATTAGGAATAATATAAGCATTGTTGAACACTTACAGCATCCTTAAATGCCAGCACCACCACCCCACCCGAGTTGTGACTGCCAAAATTGTCCCTAGAAATTTCCAAGCATCTACCTGGAGAAGAGAATTACCTCTTTTGAAAACCACTGCTTGACTTTAATCAAAATCTTCATTTTGTTTTAGAATCTCTGCCTCCAAGCTTATTGTACCTGGCATAGAAAATACTGAACAACATAAGTAAGTGAAATCATATTTAGCTTATACATGTTTCATAGACACTCCAAATTTTCAGAATATTTAAATGGATAGCTTACTATGAAATATACAGGAAAAGTATTTTAAATCCCATTTGCAAATGAGAACATTGATACATCAATAACTGAAAGAAGGCATCCAGTTTGGTAGGAAGAACTCAAAACACGGAACAGGATTCCAATTTTACAGCTTCAAGTTCATTAGCAGGCATTGGGAGAATGTCATATTTTCAGTCTCAGTTTTTCTCATCCATGGAATGAGAATAATAGTGTTGGCTGTACCACTCACAAAGTTCTTTGATGGTTCAAGTCAGAAGATGCATGTAGGAAGAACACATTGTTACAAGCTTTTATTGCTATTGATTTTTTGCCCAAGGTCATCTATAAAAGGAAGGGTTGATTTCAGATGAAAATATCACAGCTAATAGTCTCTTCCCTTAGATAAAGTATGACAAATGCATGGGCCCTACTCTCTGGACTGTGCAGATATTGCTAATCAATCACAGGTATGTTTCCTGCTGTGACCCTGGAACTTCCCAATAGCACACTCCAGATAACTATAAATTAAAGGTCAGATTTTGAACTTGAATTTAAATCTATTGGTTTAATGCTGCCAGTTACTTCTGAATCCTTTAGGGATCATCTAGTTTATATAGTAGGTGCCCCCTTAGCTGTGGGTGTACAATCCAAGACTCCCCAGTGGATGCCTGAAAATGTGGATAGTACCAAACTCTATATAAATTGTATTTTTCCTATACATGCATACCTATAATGAAGTTTAACTTATAAATTAGGCACAGTAAAAGATGAACAACAATAACTAATAATCAAATACAACAATTATAATAATATACTGTAATAAGTCATGTGAATGGGGTCTCTCTTTTAAAACATCTTGTTGTTTTATACTTACAAAGTGGATTTTCTGGACAAAGGGATAATTCATGTCCCAGGTTGAATAGAATGGGATAGTGTGAGATTCCATCATGCTACTCCGAAAGGCATGCAATTTAAATTTTATAAATGGTTTATTTCTGGAATTTTCCATTTACTATTTTTGGATTATAGTTGACCACAGATAACTAAAATTACTGAAAGTAAAATCATGAATAAGGGGAGACTACTGTACCCTTCTTTTTATATAAATATGTTAATATATTGGTATTTGCTTCATCCAGGTATAATTGACCATTCCAACATTTATCTCAGGTTTTCCAAATGTATATATAACTGTGATGAGTCAGACATCTCCAGCATCCTTTGAGAGGCAGGCATTAGCACAATAGTTCTGAGACCTCAGAGGACCCTTGACACACCTAAAAAGTTTATTGAAATGGGATGCTGGCCCTCAGAATTTTTGACTCAGCAGGTCTTCGAGGGAGCTTCAGAATGTGCATCTGTAACACATTTCCCAATGATGCTCATACTGCTGGCCCAAGGACCACATTTTGAAAACCACTATGCTCGTGAAAAGACGAAAAGACAATAGCCTTAGAGCAAGAAGACCTCCCTATAAGAAATCCTTCTGATTTTACAGCTTTCAGAACCTTGGGGAAAATGGTAGTCCTTTGCAAACTTAAGGCTCACACTTCTTAAAGTGATTCAGGAGGACAGATTTGCTTATCTCATAGAGTGTTTTGAAGCTTAGATTACATAGAGAATGTGGGAGATTCTCAAAGATGGAGAATGCTCTGGATAAGTAAATGCTTGTTGGTGCTTTTGTTGTTATGTGGGGAAGGTGCTCTTTGAGCCGGGAATTTCCACCAGCTTTTTATGGACCCACCTCCTCCTGGGCAGTGAGCAATGTTGGTCTCTCTGCCAGCCATGGACCAACTGCAGCAACTATCATAGGAAGCATGTCAGATCTCTGTGCAATATCACCATGCTGTTCTCAGGCTTAACCAGACTCTACATGGAAGGAAATGCTTTCAGAATGCTCTGGGTGTTGGGCTCAAGGCATTATTCCTTTTTGTTGGTCTACAGTGAACAAGGGTGGAACCACCAACCATTGGCAGTTACTGTTGTAAGAGATTTGCTTGTGACTCATGACAGCAACTTGCCAGTGGGAAGGGAAGAGAATCATCTGGAAAACACCCTCAATATAACTGAAACAAATATTCTGGGAAATAAAAAAAAAAAAAAGAAGAAGAAGAAGAAGAAAAAGAAAATAAAGGCAAGTCCCTTTTAGGATCCTTACCAGTCTTGTCTAAAAGTCCCTCTTACCCGTGTTGCCTAAATTTCTTCACTGAAAGTAGAAAGACCTGGGATCTCAAAGCTCTGTTTCCTGGCTCTGACACTTATCAACTGTATGTTACTGGAGATGTTACTATCCCAACTTTGATAGTAAAAATTCCCTAAAAGTAGAGGACATCTGGGTCTTTTTCAGAGTAGTATCCCCAGTAACAAACAGAGATCAGCTAATTGATAAATTTTTTTTCAGTAAAACTCTCCTAGCCTCAGTTGCCTTACTGTTAAGGCTAAGAAGGTAGAGAGCTCTTAGGGCTACAGTATATAATCTCTAAGAGCCAATGAACAGTGCCCAGAACACAGTAGGCACTCAAAAGAAAGAGGCTGTAATTGGTGGAAGTGGATGTACCAGTCAGGATACTTTTGTTCCTAATATAATGGCTTATTCATTTAACTTACAGGCATTCACTTATTTTAGGTCTTTTGGGACCTATGTTTCTATTATCTTTTAATAGTCCTAGAAGGAAAAGAACCTAAGAGTGATATATCACTATTTTGGCTTTAACCTCATGGTATAACTAACTTTCCCTAATGTGATAAACAGAAACCAGTTTAATTCCCTTGTCAACTGTACATTTCAGTTTGATATAATCCTGTTGATTTTCCATCAATTGCATAGTTTTTAGAACCTCATCTTTTCTCCAGCAGTTAGAGTCCAGGGGAGCAGAATAAAATGAAGATCATCTCAGAGCTGTGAAAGAAAGTAAAATCAGCAAACCCCTGAAAAATGAAATTGGATAACCAAGTGTAGTTTCCTTGCCAAGTGTAGGGATATAGCTCTTTACCCATCACTCTCTGAAGGGTCTGGAGGACCAGAAGTCAGTAAAAGGTATTTTAATCATAGGGTTTACCTGGAAAGTCCTTTCCTGTCCGTTCTTTTCCTTTCCTTTCCCTTCCCTTCCCTTCCCTTCCCTTCCCTCTCCTCCCCTCCCCACCTAGCCCCTCCTTTTCTCTCTCCTCTCCTTTCCTTCCTTCCTTCCTTCCTTCCCTCCTTTCTTCCTTCCTTCTTTTCTTTCTTTCTTCTCCTCCTCCTTTTTTCTTTCTTCTTTCTTCTTCTTCACCTAGAAGACCATGGAGAGTTAGAAAATTCTTTCTCAAACTACACCCATCTCTTTCTTTATTCACTCATTCACTCTTCTGGTTTAGTTAATGTGAATAATTCCTAAGCATTATATGAACTTCAGGTTCCCCCAGCAATGCAGAAGGTCAACCACCAGGAAAGTCTACTCCTGCTAGTTCTGAGAGTCCTGGAGTAGTATCTTGGATATACTGGAGAACAAATTCAATCAGAGAGGATGTAATACTTGACATTTTTCCTTTTACTCTGGTCCCTTTCTAATGAGTCTGTTACCTTGGCCTCAAGAAATAGTCATCACCATCTTCTCCTGAAGTGCCCAAGTTACCAAAGTGTGCATGGCTCTTCCTTCGAGTCACTGATTCTTCTTCTACATGGACACCAAGGCATGACCCAGTAACTTTCAAAGTTCTCTGTAAATAGCACTTTTTAAATTGTTCTTCCTAGCACTTTGTCCTCCAAAACCATTGACAGGACTGTATATGAACTAGATGAGACAACCAGAAGAATAAACACACAGAGACCCATTCTTTCTGATTTCCTTGATTCACTTTTCTGAGACGACTGTCCTCTAGGAGACTCCATATGGACAAATCTGAAGCTCACCCTGTTCCATTCCAACTCAAATTTGCTATTCCAGCCTCTGGTCCAGATTTTCACCTTCTCAATGTGTCTGGACCCATCTTTCATTTGACAACAGTATCTATACTTCAATTGCACCTTAATTCAGGCTTGATTCTCTTTAATGACTTCACAGCCTGGGTGATCATTTCATAAGAACACAGTCCTAATTCCTCCAAATGGAATGAACGTTGGTCAGGTCTCAAAACAGCTAAATCCTGCCTCAGAATTAGCTAAAACTTTATCAAGGTCTACGTATCAAACACTGCACTAACAGTAATAGGAAACATTTGTGGTGTGTTTACTAATGCCATGCCCCACATGCTTTGCATTACTAGTTAACTCCGTTTTCCTTACAAGCAACCCGGGAGGGCAGCACTATTATTATACCCATTTCACAGATGAGGAGAATAAGATACAGGAAGGTCAAGTAACTTTCCATGTGGTTAGCAAGTGGCATTGCTATGATGGAAGCCCAGATCTTCTCCCTTGAGTCTGCATCCTTCACTGTACCCCCATACTGCCTCTTAAAGGGTGAAACATTCTGTAAGAGTTATCTCACTAAATCATTATAGAAGCAATAGGTGATAATTGCTATTCCTATTTCCATTTTAACTGGGAAAAATAAGGGATTAGAAAAGTCAAATCCCACGATTTGTTCAGTACGGAAGGGGAACTATAAATCAAGCACACCTGACAGCAAAACCCATGTCCTTCTTCCCTGTTCTGTTCTCTGAGCATCCATGACTACTTTCCTCTTTTGCCCTTTCAGTGACGTTCACACCATTGTTTCTCCAGCTTAAGTGATGTCTGATATGATGAGACGGAGAAGAAGAAAATATTTTGAAACCCTGCTGTTGATTTAAATTATTTTTGTTACGTTACACAAGGATAGGCAAACACAAAACTAGATATACATCGTCTATACTTGCGGTTCTTTTCTAATTGCAAAACCAAAATTAATTTACAAATTACATAAGGATAAAGCCAACAACCAATCACATTCCAATTAATATAAATCACACCAAGTGCCATTTCAACGCAAGGTTTTGACGGACAACGCGGCCGAGGTGATGAGTGTCGTGGAACAGCTGTTCTGAGCCTGGCGCTCCAGCCCACCATCTATCTTGTGACAATGTAAGCTCCCACCCACTGCCTTCCTTCCAAGTGCTGGAAACTTTTGTCTAAACAACGTCATTTGGCTTTCCCATGCATAGTAAGTCCATCTCCGTTCCTACATAATGAGCCCGCAGTAATGAAAGTAGTTTAATTTGGTGCTGATTTGTCCATTCCACGGGGCACACATGGCTGGTCCCTTAACAAACTCCTGTGGAGGGTGAAGACAAATTTGCTCCATTAGCGGGCTTCATTTGAAGGTCACCTAAAATGGAAAGGTCTCCCTGCAGCTCTCAGCCTTAAACAGCTGGAACCACTTAAGTGCCTTCAAAAGAAACTTAACATGTTGTCTCAAAGTAGACTTGTAGGAAATACCCAATATATTCTAATGCAGTCACAAACACGCACACACGCACACACAACACCCTTTATGCTATTTTAAATGCCAGATTAAATTCCATTTTAATGTCTTTTAAAACATCAATTCTGGAAGAAGGGAAACAAGTTTTTAAAAATTACAAGCAAGTCTATTAGTACATGAGCTGAAATACCTATTAATTCCATTACCAGGAAAAAGGCAGCATTTAGAGTAACGTGTTATCTCAGATTTTGTTTCAAAATTGAGTTGCCTGTCCTGGATTCTAAGTGAAGAGAGAAAGGGACCCAGAGAGAATTGGGTGGAGAACAATCATGGGAAGATGGGGTTTTTATTTTTCCCCTTTCACTGCATGGAAGGAAAAGAACCACTCAGGAGAAAAGGAGCTAAGGTCCTAGAGAATGAAATTCTGTAACCACAGGAGAGGCTGAGACTCCATATTTTTAATAACTGTGGGGCAAGTTCATCTCTGGGAGAGAGCTTTGTATACAGTCTGGGAGGATTTAAAACACTGTACTAAAAGTAATTAAACTTTCACTTTGCCTACAGTACAGGAAACTGAAGAAAAGACTTCAAATTCAAAACTGAAAAACATTCTCTTTTCAAAACTGAAAATATGATTTATTGAGACTGATCATTTGTATATATTAAATAGTCATGGAAATTTTAGTGATTGTAGTAAACTAATATTTATTTTCATTTTCTATGCCAATCTCTTAACGTAGATTATTTTATTTGGTCCTCTTGATTACAACAACCACGTGAGGTGGGCACAATTAAAATCCTCACTTTTATAGGAAGTTTAGGCAAGGAGAGATTAAAAATTTACTGAAGGTTTCACTTCTGATGACAGAGCCAGGATCAACCTGGTTTCTCTGATCCCTAAACCGGAGTTCTTAATCCCCAGCACCAAGTTTCCTTCCCAAAAGCACTTTCTAGGTAATCAAATCCTAATAATATAATGCACCCTAGCAATTAGCCGTCAACCCTGCTTATATTACTGATGAGAATCCTGAGACCCAGTTTTGTTAAAGAAATTTTGCATGGCTACACAACTAGAGGAAAAAACAGATTTCAAAGTTCTGGTTCAATGGAACTTCTGCCACATATATTACTTTTTGAAAATATGAAAACTATTAATACTCTGCGTTCTAGATCAAATTTAATTCCCACAATTCTATGTATCCAGCAGCTACTTTTAAAATAGTAATTTCATATATATGAAAGTAGAGGCTCAGAAATGTTAAGCACATTCTTAGTCATCTCAAAATTAAGGGTTTTGATTTTATAAGGAAACAAAAGTAACTGTGGAATATCAAATGGAACTGTCCCAGCTACCTCTTCTGTTAACTTCTGCCCTACTCTGTCACAAATTGAAATGCTGGCCATCACGCTAATCCAGCCCCTTGATGGGTTTTGTTCATATTCAAATGCTCTCTGGAAGGTTTCTAGTTGACCCTAAACCAGGTTACCTCTTGTAGTCTGAAGGCATTGGAGTATGTGAGTTTGGTATTTCAGAGCTCTTAGAAACTAAGGTGACCAGCTATCTCAGTTTGCCCAGGTCTGAGCCGAAGAAAGTTCTCAGGATGCAGGATCTTAGATACTAAAAATCAGGAAAGGCCTGGGAAAACCAGACTGAGTTATTAATCCTCTTAGGTATCCATAAAGTAATCACTGTTTTGGGGGAGGGACACTGAAATCTAGCTTCATAAATATGTTGCCAGTATCAGTCAGTCATTCATTCATTTCAACATACATTTAATTTTTCACTCCACGCCAGACAACGGCTAGGCACAGTGATTAGGGAAGGAGAGCCAACTTATACTTGTGTAACCTATAATAATCCATGATTTTTCAAGTCACAGAATGTTTGATAGTGTTATGCAGCAATAATTGATTGGCTCTATGGGTCATAAATTTGGGCAGCCAAACACTGAAACGGGATGGATGAAGTGCCCATCAGGAGGCTGGAGGGGGCCGGGAGTCCAGCCGCACCAGGTGCAAATATTGTCCTAAGCTTTCCTGGTGCGCAGGTTAAATGGGTGCCGCGTGGGGCACTGATGGTAATGGAGAAGATCTAGGAAAGTCTGCTTTCTTTTTTCAGCAGCTAGGTTGTATCTATTCATAATAAAATTGAATATTTATTAACTATTTACAATTCAACACCCATTGTGACCAACTGTACAGAGAGATGCAATGACAGGCAAGGTTCATTTGGACTCATTTACAGGAAAATATATATATATATAACCAAATATACAATTACATTTATAACATGGCATTAAAAATGCTATAAAAGACAGTGGAAGTTGCTACCAGGTGGGTCAGAAGAAGTACCTAATAAGACTTGAGGGGACAAGAAAAAGCTGTGATAAAAAATGAAAGCTAGTTGTCCAGACAGAGGGGAAGGGGTGGGAAAAGATAGCATAAAATGTAACAGCCACTGGTCATCGAGCTCTAGCTCTATGCCAGCCACCGTGCGCTTTATCTGTATTATCACACTGAAGCCTTCACATCCACCACATAGTCAGGATTGTCCCAGTTTTGCATATTGGCTATGTGACTTGCCCAAGATCATGCACATGATTGTCAAAAGAGAGGTGGCTGGAACCCAAACTTTCTACTTTCAGCCAATGCACTATAATGTACCCTCTCTTTTCTTTCCAGGCCACACTGGGGATACCAAGGTCGCAGGTTAGTGAAAAGAAAGAAAAGAGTCCTTTCCCCAAGCTCATCATCACTTTCCTATCTTCCTGCAGATGGGGTTTTCTTTCTGGCTTTAGTGGAAATAACCTTCAACAGCTGTGTCACACTGTGCTCAGAGTAAGAGGCAAGCCAGCTGGTTGGAGGCCAGATTATTGGTCACAACATCCTGCAGCAAGAAAAGATCTGTGCAGATGTTTTGCGGCAACCCTGGCCTCCAAGCTTCCTACAGAAAAGTCGGTCCAGCCCGCGCCACCTTCACTCGAAGGGCTCACAAGCCAGAGGCTTGAGTCCCAACCTCGAAGAAGGGCGGCTGAGAAAGTGAGCTGGAGAGTCCGAAACTCCAGCACGCAGGGCCAAGGCATGAAACGAAACGGCGCATTTCCAAACTGCAAAGCCCACCCAACCACAGTTAGGGAAAACAGCTCTGGAGCGCAGGGGCCCTGCCGCTAAGCCGCTCAGCACAGCTGGACCTAATCAGGTTCGGCTCTGCGAGCTTCTGCAGGCCGCCTGGCCCCGGCTCCCGGGGGAACTCCAGCGACACGAATCTGCCCGCGCATGCCATCGGAAGCAGCCCCGGATACGCTCGCTGCTCAGGGGCACGGAAATATTCGAACCGACAAAGAAATGGGGCTCTCCGCGGGTTTCCCAATAATACTTGTTCATCTGAAAAGGAAAGTAAGAAAAAGCCCCACGGGTCAGACAGAAAGCAGGTCTGTCCTCCGCACAGTGCAGACACTGTTCTGACTTCACTCTTATGAAAAAGACACCCCGGCAGACTCTTTTAAATAACTATTTGCTTCCCAGCCGGGATGCATAGTCTACTCAATGAAACTCGCATTTAGTCACCCTCTTTTTGACAGAGAACAATTGAGTGAGTTGCTAGTCAAACATTTCTGTCTCTCACCCCGACCAAACATCCCTGGAGTGAAAGTTCTCACTGTTTTTCCAACACAGAAGGCTGTTTTCTGCCTAGCTGCCTCCACATAAGCTGGTCACTTTGTCTGGAAAACTGCTTTCTCACTGTTGAATGCTTTAAAATCCTTCTTGATAACGATGATGGTGGTGGTGATGAGAGGTATATAACATTTTGGTGACTGTCGCTGCACCAAAAGCTTTGCATGAATTACTGCATTGCTATTCCTGTCTTACACGCAACAAAACTCAGGCACAGAAGGGTGAGTTGTCCAGGACGAACGACAAATAAGTACAAAAACTTTGCACTACACGTCAGCTAAAAAGGCTAAGGTGAAAACCACCAAGCACAGCAAATATAAGAAAACTCTCATACATTGCTGGTGGGGGGGGGGGGGTAAATTGAAAGAACCTAACTGGAAAACTGTTTAATAACATTTACTAGGGTTGAAAATAGGCATACAAGTACTTCCACTCCAGGGTATGTAATTTAGATACACCCCCCCCCCCAAAAAAAAAAGCAGATATACATATATCTACTAAAGATGAACATAAGCATTGCACCAATTCGAGGGTATATAGACACAAATGAAATGCAGGTATATGTTCACTAAAAGATTTATGCAATGTTAATTGCACTATTTGTAATAATCCCAAATTTGAACTATTCACATTCCATCAATAGTAGAATGGGTAAAATTCAATGCAATTACGTAATGAATTAGTAGAATACAGCATGAAAATACAACTAAATGTAACAGTATAGAAAACTCACAAAGCAATACAGGAAAAAGAAACCCAGTCCTGGCTGGTGGCACAGCGGATAAGGTGCCGACCTACAAATCCAAAGGTCGCCGGTTCGATTCCCCAGCCAGGACACATAACCAGGTTGCAATCCAGGTCTTTAGCCAGCTCTGTAGCTGGAGGCAGGTGAAAGGCAACCATACATTGATGTCTCTCTCCTTTCCCCTGTCTCTAAAAGTAAAAAATAAAATCTTTAAAAAATAAAGAAAGAAAATTTCTTCTGAGTGGGTACCGTTTTTGTGAGCATCTTCCTGAATCAGGGCAAAGAATATCCAAGTGAAGAAGCAGCAGCCATATCAAAGCACAGAAGCCTGGAGGAAAAAGAGCCTTCGTGTGTTTGTGAACTAGCAAGAAGGCCTGTGTGGCTGAAAGGCAGGAAGAAAGAAATGAAACTGAAGTTGTAAGCACGGGGAAAGTGACAAAGGGATTCTGAGACCAAGGCAAATACTTTGGATTTTAAGAGTGATGAGAAGTGACCAATCATTTCCATCAGGATAGTGAGTTGATGTAATTCATCAATCAAGAAGAGCACTATGTAGGTATTGCTATTACATAAAGACTACATACTCAAAGATGGCTGGCTTTGGTTGTTATTATTATTATTTCATAAAACCAACTGATTTTTCTCATGACCAATAGTAGTGAGTCACTTGACTTTCTGGTAGAAATATGTGCTATCATTGGAGTACCATTAACATGCTATAAGAATAGAAGGGCAAATAATAAAAACTTTGCCAATTATTACAGTAGCTCTGTGATATCACAATACTAGGAATTATCTGAAGTTTTAGAGAATCATGACTATTAACTTACGTGCATTTTTGTTATGTTAAATGTTAATTGTTATGATAAACTCCCACCCAGGTATTCTTTTTATTTTTTTAATTGACTTTATTGGAGTGGCTGGCTAATAAAACTGTATAGCTTTCAGGTGCACAATTCTATAATAGATCACCTATATATTGTATTTTGTGTTCACCATCCCAACTTAAGTCTCCTTCCATCGCCATTTATCCTCCCTTTACCTTCTACTACCTCCCCCCCACCCCCTTTCCTTCTGGTAAGCACCCACCTTTGTCTGGATCAATGAGGTGGTTTTGTCTGGTTTGGGTCTGGTTTGAGTTTTATTTTCATAATTCCCTCATCTTTTCCTAGACAATTTAACCAAAGGGAGACCTCATCTCTGGTCGTACTTCATTCTCATATTTACCTTCCAGTCAGTTCTCTGAATACATCACCTCTGATTACAATGTTCTTCCAAAAGATATTTAGTTAAATACTATTTTTATCCTTTGAAACTCTATTCAAGCATCACTACCTTTGTAGCTATCCATATCACCTCAGAGAGAATAAATCACTCTCTCATATACATTAAATCTATACCTTTTTGTAGTTCCATCGTTACAAATGATAATAATAAAACTTGCTAACATTTGAGTACTTACTTTACACCAGAAAAACAACTGGTATATTTTATTATTGTTCTCCCCATCAAAGGAATATGAAAAGTGACTTGGAGATGTTAAGTAGCTTACCTAAATCCTAGAACTATTGCATTGCAAAAAAAAAAAAAAGTTTTTCTTATCTAGCTTTATCTAGAGTGATTAAATTGCAATTATTATTAGGTCCAGAAGTTTTTTTTCAAGTATGTATGGAGGTGTTCTGAGATGCCCCCACACTGTTATAGGAGTCTCATGCTGTATTTTAAAATTTGAAGGGAAACATAGTAATACTGTATATCTGTCAGACACTAAAAAAAACCCTGTAGTTCCAGAAAGTTCACTTTTTCCATTAGACTATATTACATTCCTTTCAATGACATCATAAATTTGCAAATCTGTGTTGCCTGGGGTTGCTATATATATATATAAAGAGCAAAGACTGAGCAAAAAATAAAGATAAAAAATCAGTGTGGAACAGGAAATGAGGGTGAGGGTATCCAATTTGATTCCCAGTTTCAACTTTTGCCATGCCTGATGATTTCACATATCTTATTAGTATACCACTGGGACTATTTAAGAATGAAATAATTTTTTTTTTTATTCAATGTATATTGTACTTTTTTTTTCTTCCAAGTGGCTGCTACATTGTTAAGACAGAAATATCTAAGTTGTTTGGACCTAACTAACCAATAAAGGAACCTTCCAATATTTCTTTTGGTCTACAGGTGCTGTGAAAAAAAATTTAGATACTAAAATCAGCATTAGTGGAAAGAGTTTAAAAACCTTCAGCCTTGATGTTTGTCTTGCCTACCAGACTGTGATTTTCTAAACTTCAGGGTAAAATCAGATGGGTGAAAGAAGAACTCAGAAGCAATCTTTTTCTTCTTGTCAGTCCCTTCTCTGTGAAAATTTGAAAACTTTTGGCTACACTAAAACAATAACAGATAATCCAACTCATATTGCCTCAATTAAAAAGGACTCAGGGAATCATGCAATAAGTGTTGGCCTGTTTAGTATAGTCCCTTGTTTACCTCCCTTAAAAGAACTCTACTCTTTTGTCTATGTTTGTTAGCACACTTCCATCGATTACATCACAAAAACCTTTGGGACAATCACATAGATGCTTACTAAACAAATAACTGTGAAAAGTCCAAAAAGAAATGCAGAGAAATTGTGTGAAAGGAAAGTTATCATGTTGTTTGTTGCTAAATTCTCTGAAAGTTGCATTAAAGGTATCTAGTCAGTCCTATTAGATATTTTATCTCTATTAACGAGGGAAAAAATAAAGTGGATTTATACTTTTGTTCACAAGTGATTAATAGAGAATTGCCAGCTAGCTTGGGGAAAGATATGTCAACATTGTTGTCCTTTATGGAATGGTCACTGATAGAAGTGACCCTGTTTTTCTCTTCCAGATGAAAACAAGGACTCCCAGATTTATCAAATAAAAATTTAGGCTACTCAGTTTAACTTGACTTGCATATAATCAAGAAATAACTTTAAGTGTAAGATATTGCATGGGACATTGTTATACTAAAAAGTTACTCTTCGCCTATCTGAAATTCAAATTGCACTGGGTGTCCTGTATTTAATTTAGCAACACCAATGAAAACAAGAATTCCTTTCAAGACATAATTATTAATGAAATTTAAATATTAGCATTTTGCACCCCATAATAAAACAATGCACCTAGAACAGTTATTTTTGAAGGTAGTTCCCTGAGTAGGTACACCCCTGTCTGAGATGCATCAGCTTCTGAGAACGTCTTTAAATGCAAATTCTTGGAATCCGTCCCATAGCAACTAGATCAGAGATGCTGGAGACAGGGCCCCAAAATCTGTGTTTTAACGAGTTTTCCAGGTCATTTTGACCCACAGGTTATAGTAGGAAGAATAATCTTTCTCCAAAGATATCTATGTCCTAATCTTTTGACCCTGTGAATTTCATCAGTTACATGACATAGGGGAATTAAGATTGCAGAGGAAATGTGGATGGTTAATCAGTCAATCTTAAAAAAGTCCCACCTGTATTATCAAGGTGGGACTAATGTAATCAGAAGGATCTTGAAAAGAGTCATTCAGCGGAAGATGTGAAATGGCGGCGGTGGGGGTGGCACAGAGAGATGCCACTTTGAAGGTGGGCAAAGAGGCCAAAAGCCAAGAAATGTGATGGCCTCCAGCAACTAGGAAAAGCAAGGGAACAAATTCTCTCCTAGAGCCTTGGGGGGAAAATGCAGCCCTGGTGATGCCTGGCTTTTAGTTCAGTGAAACAGTTATTGGACTTTTAAAAATGATTTTAGTCTTTTATTTTTTTTAAGATTTTGTTAATTATTTTCAGAGAAAAGGGGAGGGAGGGAGGAAGAGAGGGAGAGAAACATTAATGTATGGTTGCCTTTCACCTGCCTCCAGCTACAGATCTGGCTTGCAGCCTGGTTATGTGCCTTGACTGGGAATCGAACCAGCAACCTTTGGGTTTGTGGGCTAACACCAACCCACTGAGCCACCAGTCAGGGCTTATTGGACTTTTAACCTGCAGACTAGAAGGCAAGTTTCTGTTAAGCCATTAAATTTGTGGTCATCTATCACAACAGTGATAGTAAACTAATCAAGCAATAATCATCAATGCCTATGAAAACCACCAGATAAAATGCAACACTCCAATTCAGTAATGGGACTGGGTTGATAGTTAACATCAAATCCTTCTCTGGTTATTCATGTGAATTATTTATAACTTATTTTATATACATACTTGTAGCTTATGCCTTTTAAACTAATCATTTACTTATTTTTTAATGTTTACAGTTATATAGAAATAATAGTAACTGTCAGGCATACTATGGACTAAATGTTTGTGTCCCACCCCAAAGTTTATAGTTACCACCCTGTGTGATGATATTTAGGAAGTATGGCTTTTGTGAGGTGATGAGGTCACAAAGGTGGAGCCCTCATGAATGGGATTAGTGCCCTTAAAAAGAGACTCCCAGAGAGCTCCCTAGTTTCTTCTGTCATGTGAGAGCACAGCAAGAAGATTGTTGTCTATGAACCAGGAAGTAGGCTCTCACTAGGCACAAATCTGTTGGCACACTCATCTTGGACCTCCCACATTTAGAACAGTGATTTTCAATCAGCGTGCTGCAAAAATTTTTTAAATATGCACTACTTGACTATTTAGTCATGGGCACTGACCTCCTTTCCTTTAGATTGTCAAATAAAAAAGTGACAACAATAGCTGCTCCATGTAAATGAATCAAGGTTTTGCCTAGTTTGTCAAATCAGCAGAAAATATAAATGTATTTTTAGTGTGCGATGGAATTTTAGTAATTACTTAGTACATGCCACAAAGTGGAAAAGGTTTAAAATTGCTGCTCTAGAACTGTGATAAATAAATTTATATTATTTCTAAGCCACCAGCCTACAGTGTTCTATTTTAGCAGCCTGAACACACTAAGACAAGTTATACTTAAGAAATCATGAGATGCTGATTGTATATTAGTAGTTGATATGGTGTTGACCAGAGTGAGCTAACCAGGTAAACAGCATCATTGTAGAGACTAGTTTGAACCTGTTTGGTTGGAATGGTTTCTCACACAATTCCTGTAATGTACCTATTTTCTCCTTTCCATTCTGAGCAACAGGAATCTCTTTGGCAAGTCATTCTGGGAATAGGCCTAGGAATAACTTGGGGAATGAAGGGAAGAGCGAAGGACAGATGTCCTAGAGGCCTCAAACCAGTCACAGAAGGAAATTTTTCTATCATGACTTTACCACAGACACAGAATGCATCAAGTTTAACAGTTTCCCATGAAAGAGTTCTCATTTCCTCCACATAGTCTGGTTGTACTTAAGTCTATCTAAGTTAGCACGGAGGAAGAATATTCATGTGGATGCAACTAGTTACCTAAAATAGAAAAAAAGAAAAAGAAAATTTGTTTTCCTTTTATTTTTATTGAAAACATCATCAGTGGCATGTAAATCCTCCACAAACACTTCTAACAGACAAAGAATTTTTAAATTTCTGTTCACGGAGATATCATCATTGTCACAGTGTCAACAGTTGTATACAACAGTAAAACTCGACTTGCTTGGTATATGAGACAATAAGCCTGTATGAAAAACTTGGATGCTGTCTTCAACACATTTACCTACAAAGAATTTCTTTGATGTGATTTAGCTACTTCATCCCAAATCACAACCAATAAATTTTCAGAAATTTTGAGAGGCTGTTTAACATAGCCATTATTAAAATTTGAATTACATTAACTTATAATTAAATAAACCATATTAAAAACAAAATTTATATTCAAAATGAATCACATTCTAAATTGTTACATTTTATTATCATCTATGCTTCAAAGTTATTTATATTTATTATATCTGCATGGTAGACATACTACATAATGAAGCACTACTGGTCACTTCTCAACGCCATGCTCAAGGAAGTCACACTGGCAGCTTGAAATTGGCCATAGCGGGAACACTTACACTGTAGAAATGGACAAATGCTACAAATGAGTTGTAATATACCTACCAGACTATCACTCACTGCAATTCAAGAAAACCATTTTGAAGCAGCTATATTATAACAGGCCTTGATATTATAAATTCACTTTCTAAGTGGATCGGTCTTGACTGATAGTTAGAAAGTTTCCTAATTCAAATAGGGTATTTTTTTTAATTTTATTTATTTATTAGAAAGAGAGGAAAGGAGGGAGAAAGGAGAGAAACATCAATGTGGGAGAGAAACATCAATCAGTCGCCTCTACTACATGCCCGACTACAACCCAGAAATGTGCTGTGACTGGGACTCAAGCTGGTGACCTTTCACTCTGCAGAAGGACACCCATCAACTGAGCCACACTGGTCAGAGCAAGAAGGTTATTTTTAAAGCAACACATAAATATCTCAAGTCAACATTTTCCTAAAATGATACAGAAGCTTTACAAATTTAGGAACTTGTAATAAGTTATATTGCAAATCTAGCTCTTTCTTTAATGGCAATTTTTATGTGTAACTTGAAGGATCATAGCTCTGAGAAATAAAAGAGGAGAATTTTAGTTCTATAAGGTCTGCCCACCTCTGAATAATGCAAACGTCGCCTCTCAGATAAGAAAGGCTCTGGCTGTGAATCAATTATTATTTTGAGAATTCATTATTTGTACCTTAAAGAGACATGGCCTTTTAAATATCTTTAACATTTTCAAAGTTATCTTACTTTAACATATTTTATCTTTAGTATAACACGGTGAATAAGTTTAACTCTTCTAAACCATAAAGATACCTCCCCATTACATATTTTTCAACACAGCTTACAGTTTGTCACATATTCTATGTTAATTACTATACTTAAATTCCAGTTTTTATTTTCTGCCATCTTTCTATTTAGTTGTGATAAAATGTTGATCATTTGTTATATAAAATTCACCTAGGATACTTGCCATATATATGTAGTCAGACTGTGAGATTTCACTCACAGAGATTCTGTTTCTGTTTCAGAAAGTGGAACTAGTTAAAAGAAGCTAGAAATGTGGGAATTCTTGTTAGGATGAAGAAAAATTAATCCTCAATCTAGGAGGTCATAAAAAAATAAGACCCAATTCACCATTATCACATCTATTTCTAGTCAGGAAGCTGAAGAACCAGAGAGAAAGGAAGTTAACATCATTATTTATTTATTTATTTATTTATTTATTTATTTTAAGATTTTATTTCATCATTTTTTAGAAAGAGGGAAAGGGAGAGAGGCAGAGAGGGAGAGAGACACATCAATGTATGGTTGTGTTTTACCTGCCTCCAGCCACAGACCTGAGTGGAGACCTGGTTTGCAACCTGGTTATGTGCCCTGACTGGGGAATCGAACCTGCGACCTTTAGGTTCACAGGCCGGCACCTTAACCACTGTGCTACCAGCCAGGGCCTAACACCATTTTTTTTTTTTTCTTTTTTCTTTTTCTTTTTTTTTTTTAATTTTATTGTTGTTGTATTACATCCATCCCCTTTTTGCTCCCCTCTGTCCCCCTCCCCACCCACCCATTCCCCCCAAAGTCAATCCCACCTGTTGTCCATGTCTATTAACATCATTTTTTAAAGTAAATATTTAACATTTACTAGATCGAATCCAGCTCTACAACCTAGGACTACAATGTTGAACAAAACAAAATAAAAATCTCTGCATGGTCAAGAATATTTAGAACGAATGCTCAAGATTAGCCTCGAGATTAGAACATGTGGAAATAAAAATATAGATGTCTTAGCTGGTTATTGAAGGTACCAGCTGGGATATGGGGGAGAAAGGGACGCTTTGAAATCAAGGAAGGGGACAAAACAAGAATATAGGGCAATTGAAGCCAAACAAATCAGTCTACAAATGTTAGTTTTACATCTGTTCATTGTCCAAGACAATCAGGGATTCACTGATACACAGACCTACTTCTTTGCCAAAATCTTGAAGGACACCAGTTGCCCCTGAAGGAGGACCTCCATGTGTGGTCACACAGGGTTGGCATGGCTCACTCCAGGCAGCTCCATTTACCTGAACATGTGACAATGTCACCTTACCTGTGCCACGTGGCAACTCTGCTTGACGATGTATTCCAACAACTCACCACCTCCAGGATTGGGAGATTCTCTCTTCTTCTTTCATAGATTTATTCTAAGCTAAATACTTTTTAAAATCTTGCCACCTGGCCTGGAGGATGATTTATATCAGGACCATATAGTATCCTTTAGCTCTAACATTCTACAGGGCTAGGATTCTGAAAACTTTAAAAAAATGAGGGAATTTGGAAGAAGAGTACAATGACCCCCATTCACATGTCAAGATTCAACTCATGTTCCCCATCTCCCCGACACCTCCTCCTCCCTGATCACTGCCTTTTCTAAACTCCTCCAACTATTATGGTTTGAACCCTCCCAGGATTAGATAAGAGCAAACTAGACTCTCAGGAAAAGGGCTGTTGAGAAACATGCTAAAATAAGACAGAACAGGAAACTATGAAATCCAACAGAGGGTGTGACCAGTAGTCCAAAGTGTGCCTGGTGAGTACAGTGATCTTAGCCTTGGGGAGACAAGCTGTCACTGCACAGAGAGTAAGTAGGGGAGACAGAACACATCTAGAAGAGAAAGGTTAGTCTACTTGTGCCTGTGTATTACAGATTCCAGCTGTCATTCCAATCTTAGCAGAACCAGGAAGCAGGGGGATGAGGGAGTTAAGCAGGGAACAGCATTGAGCTCCTTAGGGAAGGGCGCTGATGAGAGCCAGGCAGATAGAGTACTGAGACAAGGCACACACACACAAGCACACACTATATATAGTAAGAGACTCGTACAATGCAACTTACAAAAAAAAAAACAAAAACAAAAAACTAAGATTGACTCATAGATTGGAGTAGAAGAAAGAGGTTGCTACTTAATTTCTCTGCTAGAAAAATAATGTTTTATTTTGTGATTATAACTAGTCTATCCTTTGTCACCAATATTTGAGACTCGCAAGCTTTCAAATATCCCTGGCTTTTGTACCTTTTTTATTTCAAAAAATTGTTCTCATTGCAGATAAGATCCGGGTCTCTAAATGATTATAAAAGCCTCCCTAACAAGGAGCTGTTTCCTCCTTCAGCATGTGAATTTACATGTCCGACAAAGAAGGTTAAAATAAGAAGAGGAAGGCTCCCTACACTCTAATTATTTGTTTTAGAGGAAAGAACTGATCCAGATGACAGAACGAGGCAGAGCAGCCAGCACGAAGGGTCCTTCGTGTAGGGAATGTGTTAGCCACGCTAGATAAAGAAAGGAAGTGACAGGAAGTCAGAGAGTTTATTTTAATGATCCTATCCTGCCTTCCATCATAAGGTAAACAGCCATCCCGTTTTCTAGCCAGACGGCAGGGTTTTCCATAGCCTCATGCGACCACAAATATGAGCCACACTAAACAGCCCTTGCTGGCAGAAGATAAGGAGGAAAGAAAGTGCCCGTGTGAGGTTTATTTATTTTATCGGAGGCTGCAACTGTCAAGGGAGACTGTAAATGCCATCCACTCTATTTTGGACAGGCTGTCAGCTTCAAAGCAGAGGCCTGCGTAGAAGAGTCTGAAGTCTCCTCATCACCATTGAACGAAGCCCATCCAGTTAAGTTGAACTTGCCTAGTGCCTGTGAGATGAAACACACACCCTCTCGCTCACGGATCTACTGGCAGGTAGGCGTTGTTCACGCCATTGCCGTGGGAGAGGGTTGTGAACTGCCAAGGAAGAAAACTGAGCGCACAGTGGACGAAAGCTGGAGTTGGAGTTTGTCTTAACCCTTGGCCCCTGACATTCCTGGCCCTTTCTGCACTACTCATTTCAGGATATTTTAAGAAAGAGGACTGTGTTTTCGGACTGTAAATATGAGTGCGGCAGGTTGAACCAGGATACACCAAATATTTTTCTAACTGAAGGAGACCAGTGTAGAGTCTAGATGCCAACAAGATGACTAAATAGCCGGCCATTTGTCTCCTATTTACTCACTTAGGGCTGATGGGAGTGGAAAGAAACAGCTGGTGTGAGCTATTTCCATTGGGAAGTAAGGAGATGCAGCATGCCGTAGGAGATTATTTTAAACCCGAGGTATATTACTGGCACGCCTCCCTTAGAGACCCCTCCTACTCCCGGAGCTTCTTTGTCAACGTATATTCACCCACACAGAGATTTTTGGTTTTGTGGTCAGCACACTTTATCTTTCTACCATAAGGTATGCTTGTGTGATAAGGCAGAAGATTGTATTCAAAGTCAGAAGCTAAGTTGCTTCACGAAGAGCAATAAAAAAGGAAAACAAAAACGTCACACTGTTTGCTTTGAATGGTGAGAAGAGCTGCTCCTGCTAATTAATTATAAAGCCATGTCTTCATTCTTTTCACGTGTGATGTCGAACTTAGCAGAGGCCTTCATTTTCTTTCCACTAGCAGTTGGTAACCACCTCATGAAAGCCTCCCAAGGCCTGAATTCCTGAGTGCATTTACTTTTCCATGACTAACACTTCCAATGCATCTTCCAAAGCCAACTGTGCCCTCTCCCTTCCTTCACCAGGGAAATGGCCCAACTGGGACTTTTTGGAGGGAGGCCTTCAGATAGTGGCCTATTTGTCTGTCATTTAACATCAGAGAAAACTCCATCTAGAAGTTCAATTCCAAGGAGAGGTCTTTGTATTCACAGACTCTTAGAGCCAAAAGCCAATTTTAGAGAGTCTCAAGACTGGTTTCCTTCTCCATAGGTATATCCTCAACACCTAACAGATTGACTGACATAGCCAGGAGACCTAAATTTTCATAGAAAAGAAGAACACAGCAACATGAACAAAATAATTACATTGTGCACTAGAGAATGGCTTCTCTAATGTTAGGAATGTCCACCATGTTGCTCAATGAAATAAAATGGCACCAACTCAAATAGCATAAGCTGTGCCCAGAGGTGATGAGAAGGTAATGGTACAAATGATACCATGCAGGTGAACGGCAAAACATGCCTGAGATTGATCTGAGGGACAAGGACACAATAGGAGTGACCTGAGAATTTCTTATGGGAAAGAACTTAAAAAGAACTCCATTCCAGCCACAAAGTACACTTGCTTTCCCAAAAATAGCATCACTGCTTACACTGTGGCTGTTGTCAGAAATGCCCTTCCCTTTCCTCTCTTCTCTAAGACCTAACTTTCCTTCCAGGTGACCCTGGATGTTTTCTCTGAGCATCTTGGCTCACAATCTTTCCCCTTACTCTGAACCTTAGCTAGCAGTTTGCTACCAATCTTTTCTTCAAAAACTAAAAAATTTGTGTCTAACCCCAAATGACTGAAAAACCCTGTGCCTTCCACTTATTTATTGTTTTTAAACAGTCTAATATAACTCAATACACTTCTGATAACACACTGACTCCACTGTCAGGGGGGAAAGGCACATGGGAGTTACAGTAAAAAATTTGGTGCATCCTGGATGCTTCTAAGAGGTGTGGCACCTGTATTTATAGTTTGGTTTCCCCTTGCATCCCTCACCCCTCCATGTAGAAAGCCATTCATCAGGAGTGTACTGTCGGGAATTCTGGAATAATTCAGAAATTGTGTTTACACACAAGCCAAGAGTTATTATTCGGGTATATAAATGTCAATTAAAGTTATACAAACATAAAATTATTTCAAATTATAATATTGAATGATTCTGAAATTGGAATACACAACCAGGAAATGAATCTTTTTCTCTAATTTTTAGATTTGTGTTTTAGAGAAAGAATGCATTTTTTTTTTAAAGTTTCACCTATTAGAATGAGCAAAACCTGGAACACTGACAACACTAAGTGTTGGCAAGGATATGGAGCAACAGGAACCCATTTATTGCTAGTGAAAATGCAAAACCGTATAGCTACTTTGAAAGAGCAGTTTGGGGATTTTTACAAATCTCAAAACACTCCGGCTGTATGATTCAAGAGCAACTCCATAGTATTCATCCAAGGAAGTGGTAAACATGCCTACACAGAAACCTGCACATGGATGTTTATAGCAGCTTTATTAAAAATTGCCAAAAACTTGGAATGAACCAAGATACTCTTCAGTAGGTAAATAAAAGTGTGATGCAACCACACTATAAAATATTGTTCATAATGAAAAAGAAATGATCTATCAAGCCACAAAAATAATTCAGATTTTATTTTTTTAAAGATTTTATTTGTTATTTTTAGAGAGGGGTGTAGGGAAAGAGGCAGAGAGAGAGAGAGAGACATCAATATATGGTTGCCTTTCACCTGCCCTGGCTGGGGGATTGAACCAGTGACCTTTGGGTTTGCAGGCTGGTACCTTATCCACTGTGCCACCAGCCAGGGCCCATAATGCAGACTTTAAAAAGATATTACTAAGTGTAAGAAGCCATCTGACAAGGCTACATAGGTTCCAGCTATGTGACATTCTGGAAAAAGCAAATCTATGGAGACAGTAAAAAGATTAGTGGTTTCCAGGGTTTAAGAGGGGAGAGTTTCACAGGGCATAGAGGATTTTAGGGCAGTCAAAATATTCTGTATGATACTATAATGATGGATACATGTCCTCAGACACTTTTCCAAGCCCTAAAATGTACAGCAGCAAGAGCAAACTGTAATGTAAGCTATTAATTTTGGGTGAACAATGATATGTCAACATAGGCTCATCAATTGTATGTTCACTGTAAAAATCTTTTAACTTTCCAAGATGTTTTAAAGTATTTAAATTCACTGCTGAGAAAAAAAACTAATTATGATGTAAAAAAGTAAAAAGTTGTTTCCTTATTTCTTAACCCAGTGATCATCTATAAGCCGACTGTGATCAATAAAGCCCATCAAGCATGTGTGTGTTTGCAAGGTAAATATTAAAAAAGAAGGTCTGCTGATTGAGAAAATCCACTAATGCTGACCAGTTTCAAAGGTCATATTGATTTAGGTTAAAATGCCTTCATCTTATTTATAAACTACCTATCTATGCATAGTGCAGTAAGCTCTTGTCTAAATGTGGACAGTGCATTTTGGAAGTAGTGATTCATCTAAAGTTTAAATAAAATAATTGATGTAAAAAAAAGTCTACTTTTTTGCTAATATAAGTGTAACATATACTATTTACTAAATAGTATATATTTTAAAATTAGATTATTATAAAAGTTGAAAAAAGTTTTTAATGCATATGTTTCTATTTATTCTATGCACCCATGTTTGTTTTCTTTTTAAAATTAATTTGCTGTTGTATTACATTTGTCCCAGTTTTTCTTCCATTGCTCTCCCCTGACCCACCTACCCTCTCCTCCCTTCCACAGTTAATCCCCACATGTCGTCCATGTCCATGGGTCATTTATACTATTTCCTTGATTAAATGCTTCCCCTTCTTTGCCCCTTTATCTCCCTCTCCTCCTTCCCCTCTGGATACTGTCAGTCTGTTCCTTGTTTCCATGACTCTGGCTCTATTTTGCTTGTTTGTTTGTTTTGTTCATTAGTTTCCTGTATTAAATGAAATAATATGGTATTTTTCCTTCTTGTTTGCTTCACATAATTAAACATGCTTATTTTTTTAAATATGAATTTCTTTCTCATCGCAAAAGCAATACAACGTCACTGTAGTATTTAAGAGAAGACAAAAACACGCCAAGGACAAATAAGAGTCAATTATTCCTCATGATTCATGTGCTACCACTTACCAAATTATTTTTATAGAAAACCAAACAAAACTATAAAAATTATAGCATGCAAATCAGACTCGATGAAAGATGATTGAGAGAAACCTTCTCCATTTCAGGTTTCTTTGAACCTAACCGGTCTGGATCCTCCCTCACTGCTTTGTCCAAAATAAACAAGTGAGCTACCCCTGGTTTCTCCCAGCCACGGCGGAGGCACAGTTTTCTACCTGTCGCCTGGAGCAGTCTTGTTCCCGGACTGGAGACATCATTTTTCTTTAAAATAATAGCCTGCATGTAACCCAGTTGGAGGCTCTTAGAGAACAATTTTAAGGCTCAGTGGTTTCTCTGCTCTTCCCTGTGTGGAAAGCCTCTGTTCTGGGTTACAACCTTCCACCTGATATATAAAAGCTGTCACATTTGGGCAAGTTACTTACTTTAACTTTCTCACCCCTAGAGTAGGAATCCCAATAGTACGCACGTAAAGCTGTTGGGAAAGTGAAGTTGGGCGTTACATACAACGTTCTCAGAACAGTGTCGCATACTAGAAACCTCGTACAAACACTAGCTGTTGTATTGGGTTGCTCTTGACCTTCCAAGTGGATTTCTTCTTTTGACCATTGTCTCAGTATGCTTTTCCTAATTTTCAGTTGTTTAGCATTTATAAAAAGAGGTCATGTTTTGAACTCTCTTTCCTAGAAAGGGACCCACACATTGGGACCCACACAGATCGGGCCCTGGACCCTGCTTTATCTCTCTTACCTTATCTCTCAGTGCCGGCAGGCCTGCTCAGCCTGACCCTGACCTGGAAACCTAACCCTTCTTGACTCCCAGAGCCTCTTCCAATCCTCTCCTTCCAGATCTCTCGAAGCCCTTTCTGACTGCATCACTGATTTTTGGATGTTACTTTTTTTCAGAGTAGCAAAACTTTAGAGCAAATATTTTATTAATGATGATGCATTGGAAGCATGCTATCGGTTTTAATTTAATACTCTACTTCAAGTTCTACTCATTTCACACAAGAAGAAAACTAAATGAAATTATAAGGGTTGCAAAGATACAAAATAGCATCTATGACAGATAACATAATTATGTAGAAAACACAAAGTAATTTACAAAATGTAATTCATGAGAGTTTAGAAACATTATTTATTGACTATGAGATCAATTGCACATATATAGTCAGCAAAACATTTTTAGAGGAGTAAAAAAATAAACAGAGTAGTATTTGTGCAATGATTGGTAGACCAAATAAACAACAGAAGAAGAGCATGGAATCAGTAACATACATATGTAACTTTAACTCTTCTTTTTCTTTTTTTTTTTAGATTTTTTTTTTTATTTTAAGAGAAGGGCAGGGAAAGAGACAGAGAGGGAGATAAACATCATATGATTGCCTTTCATGTGCCCCTAGCTAGAGACCTGGCTGGAGACCTGGCTTGCAATCTGGTTATGAGCCCTGGCTGGGAATTGAACCAGCAACATTTGGGTTTTCAGGCCTGTGCCAAACCACTGAGCCGCCAGTGTGGGCTCATATGTTACTTTTTTAATAGGTATTTTCCCATTTTCTTATGAATCTATCTTTTTAACTCATGTGCACAGTCATCACTAGGATTATGTTCATCTCTTCCAAAGCACCTACCACAGAAAGACTGATTTTTGCGTACTTCGTTTTTGTTGGTATTTTTTTGGTTCTGTATTTAACTTTAGCAGAGTATCTGAAGAGGTATTACCAGTAAGATTGGGGAATTACTGAAGATAGACTTTCTAAAAAAATATTAGACCCTGGCTGGTGGCACAGTAGATAAGGCACCAGCCTGTGAACCCAAAGGTCACTGGTTCAAATCCCATCCAGGGCACAGAACCAGGTTGCAAACCAGGTCCGTAGATGGAGGCAGGTGAAAGGCAATTATACATTGATGCCTCTCTCCCTCTTTACCTCTCTCCCTTCCTCTCTCTATGAAAATAATAAATAAAATCTTTAAAATATACATTACATTAGTCAAGAAACTACCTGGAAGAACCATGGACATGGACAACAGATGGGATTGACTTTGGTGGGGAGTGGGTGAGTGGGGAAGCAGACGGGGGCGGGGGGGATGGATGTAATACAACAACAATAAAATTAAATTTAAAAAATTATAGTGAAAAGTAAAGTATAAAAATGGAAATCGCCACAGAAAAATTTAAATAGCATAAATAGCCCAACCTACAAAGTAAAGGTACCATAGCATGTTTGTTCCTAGTTCAAATGCTACTGCAATAACCCTACACCTCCAGGAAATAGATACATCTCATTTTTTTGCTATACACCTAATGTAGGCTTCTGGAGACACTTTGGAAAGATACAACATTATATAATGAAAAAGTAAGACTACAATGATCTTATTTTTAAATTTTGCTTTGAATACATACTATAGTGTGAACCTTTCCAATGTAATTATAGGTTATATCATGCTACACAGCTTACACTCACATAAGCTATTATACATTGACTCTTTCTCTGTTGTTTAATACTTGGGCTGTTTCTGTCATTTCTATTATGAAGGATATTGTGAAGAATAAAATTTTGCACATGCATGTTTATCAAAATCTCAACATTTCCTGCAATATGCACTCCAAGAAACATGATTACTGGGTTCAAGGTATGAGTATGTGTAGTCAGGCACTGATGAGGCTTGCTTTTCCCAGATTGCCTTCAGAGGAGGCTGCCAAAACTGCCACAACAACACGCTTATCCCACTTACAGGTCACCAAGTATATTTTTTCAGTTTTTTCAAAATCACTGTTTCTTAAAAAATGTTTTTATTTGCCTTTTCTAATAACAGAGGTGAATATTTTCAAAGTGTGTTAACCCAATGTAATTATGTGAATTATTTCTTCTAGTGTTTAGCCCCTTTTCTATAATGTAAATATTTTTCCAATATAACAAAGATACTTTTAAATAGTTTAAAAAGAAGATATATACTATGAAACTTATAATAAGTGTATTCAACTGACGTAGGATGCTCAGAAATACTTAATTAGGCCTTTCCCTCATACCTCACAGTAGTTCTTCCCACTTTTTTTAATGCTTTCTTCAGGTATCCTACTCCACCTATCAAGCTCCTCATTTTCAGTAGAGCTCCTCTATAGACTTCCAATAATTTTGGGTTTATCTACAAAATCTTTTTTTAACCTGGGTTGTATAGACCAATAATATTTTTAATATTATTTTTCTTTGTCCTTGAAACATAAAATTTTGTTCAGGGTGTATAGTACATGTGAGAATATTTTAATAATTAGTTTCTCTTGGGATGTGGCAATCTCTTTCAAACTGCTCATTCAGGTCCTTTATCAATGAAATACGTTTTCCTTTGATTGTCGCATTATTATTTCAAATCATCTAAGATTGTTCTATTAACTTCTGTATTAGTATCTGTAATTCTTAGTTTGGGTCTGTGATTTTTGTCCTTCATGACCATCACTTTTACTTTTATAATTTTCTTTTTTTTTAAAGATTTTATTTATTATTTTTAGAGAGTGGGGAAGGGAAGTAGGCAGAGAGGGAGAGAAACATCAATGTATGTTTGCCTTTCACCGGCCTCCAGCTACAGACCTGGCTGGAGACCTGGCTTGCAATCTGGTTATGTGCCCTGGCTTGGACTTGAACCAGCAACCTTTGGGTTCACAGGCCAGTGTCTATCCACTGAACCACCAGCCAGGGATAATTTTCATTTTTAAAAATAATTTTTCCTTTCTTTCATGAGTTTTTCTCACACTTGTCTTCGTCATCACTGATTTATTCTGGTTGGAACCTCTCTGATCAAACAAAATTCTCAAATATTTATTTTACTTTCTACTGTTTATAGTGTGTTTCAGTGTCCCTGGCCTTATTTTCTTTGCATATTATATCTTATTTCATTCATTATCTAAGTGTGAGGCTTTTTTTCTTATTTCACCATTTCTTTCTCTCAGATGTTCTTGTCCTAGAGTTTTTGCTTCTGTTTCCTTAAAGAGTCTGTCACATACTGTTTTCAGATTTTATTTTAAAATTTCCTTTGCTTCCTCTATAAAATACATCTTAGAAGTAGGCGCTTTTTCTGAGCCTTCAGAAAAACATAATTTTTTTCTATATTTATTGGCCCCATGGTTTCTGATGTTGAGACTAGTGTTTTGTTTTTTATTAACTTTGGGAGAAGGAAAGATCCATCCAGACGTGGTATCCGCCAATCGATCTTTGTGGGAACTGCCCTTGGCTTTGCTCCCTGCTCATCTGGCTGTGAGCTCAATCTTCTGTTCAGATTTATAGCGAGTTTGGAAAGGGAGGGTACGGGTGATAATTTGGCAGTTTTAAAAATGCATCTGCTCTAACTCAGCTGACTTGAAAAGGGATTTCCTCTGATCCCCAGTACCTGATTATCATCCTGCCTAAAATCTTCAGTACACTATCTTACCAGAGATGAGAAATCTTCTCATCTCTGCATTGCCCCATCCCTTACCTAGCTAACTCCTCAAATCCCTTTATGATGGGGACAAACTCCCAGGATTCCATGCTGACTGCTTTGTGTGAAGGGAATACTGGAATGGCATATCCTCTGGGTTTGTGTCCGGTAACTTGGGAATACAGAGATCAATGAAAAAAAACCACTCACCTTAAAATACAAAACTGAGCATTACAAAAGCAACTACCTAATTTTTTTTTTTTTTTTTTTTTTTTTTTTTTAATTCCTAACAGTTTAAACAGGATTTGAATTCGGATCCGTTTGACTACAATGTTCAAGCTCAATACCGTAGACACTGCTTCTAGAACCTGATGCATTTCCTTGGAAAGGTAGAACCAGACACAAAAATAGAAAGACATGTTTTTAACCCTCAAAGATACAGGCTGCCACCTATAAAATCATAGCACGTCCCATGTGGTTAATTCTAGAGTGAAAAAATAAGGTAAAGAATTAAGTGTTCTTTTTTTTTTTTTTTTTTTTAACACAAGCATTAGATGATCCATTTCTGTGATAATGTCAACTCCTCTTTGTACCCCATAAAGCTGTCGGGTGTTGGGGATAAATAAGAGTTGCAGGACATTAGGTGTGGTCTGATTCATGTCGAGACAGCAGGAGGATCCCTCCCTTCGGTCTGGACACGACAGTCCGGTTAATTCAGCCCAGATCGAATTATCCTCTTGGCATACAGGACGCACAAGTGAGTCACGCTGGGCCGGCAGTCAGCTCAAGTCGCTAATCTCCCTCACACGTGCAGCTGTCTGGCGACGTCTCTCCCAGCCTGGCCTGACGCAGGGTTCCACCGAGCCCGAATACTGTTTTCAGAGTTCCTGCAATCGTCTCATTGGCAAGGATAAAAATTTCACACGCCCCATAATCATTATGGCAGGGGTGTGAAACCAGCTTGAACTGTTAATTTGCCCTTTAAGGCTAGAAGACTGAGTCAATTAGAAAGCGATGCAAACCAGAGATAACATCAATTTCTCCTTTCTCCCATCTAATACATCGTTTTCTCTGTTCTCCTCCTGAGCAAAAATATTAAACAAATTCTGTGTGTGCTCGTTTTCTCTGTGAAGGTCCCAACTGAGGAACTTGGGGGAATTCTCACACCTTCCGCCCTCAAGGCTAGTCACCTACTCCACCCCCAGGGTCATTCCCAATGGCTGTTTGCTCCCCTGGGGAAGATGCCTGCCTCTCCCCAAATGACTGAGCCCTAGTAAAAGGGACTAACATTTTCTGAGCATCTGCGGTATTCAGTTAGATTTAGGCACTGTATTTACATATGCTATTTATTCCACTGTCATGACAACTTTGTAAATTATACGTGACTGTTTTATAGTGGCAAAACTAGAGGTATGGGAGGAATAAGGATATTGTCCCAAGGTGCACAGAAAGTAAACAAAGGAGCCAGGAATTGACCCTTAAAGTGTCTGAATTTAAGGCCTAGTCTATTCAACCAACCCTACACTGACCCTTGCATGGAAAGCAGCCAGCTCCATGAGAAGAGTTGTAGAAAGGGACACTTTAAAGGGAAGATAAATGAGGTAGTGTGCTTACTTTGGTTTTAGTTTCTAGAACAATGCCAAACTCATAATAGGTACTCAATAAGTCATAAAAAGTAATAAATAGCCAGGAAATGGTCAAGTTTTCTCAATTTTGCCCATCAAACCAGTAACTTTCAATTAGTCAGCATGAATGTATTAATTTCTTACTGTGTGCCCAACAGAATTTCATAGGTTATATGCTAATTTAAGACAATCAGATTTGGATGAAACCCAATATGGATGACAATATTTTCCAACTTGATCAAGAAGCAAAATATATAGTACGAATTATTTAAATGCTATGGGTATTTAAAGATAGAGCCCTTGAAGGGATTTGGGGGGAAGGTATTGTGGGTCACATTGTGCTCACATGACAGAAGGACAGACAGAAAGTTAGTGCATTTCATGGAAGGAACCATTACAAGGAAGGAAGGCATAGGCACAGAATGTCTGGGAATAAAAGGAGAAACAGAGACAGAGGAGGAGTAGAAAATGATTAGGAATTAGGGTAATGTTAGTTGCTCTAGCAAACAAACTTGAAAATGCATAATGCATAGAAGATCTCACAGGGAGCTTCTTAGTAGCACTCTTAGCACTCAACATGTCTCCATTCATGTCTCACTGACCAGAAAGAATTCAAATGTGTGATCCCATTGAACTGCAAAAAAGGTCAGGGCATGTCCATCTGTGTACACAGGAGGAAGAAGTAGTTTTGGCAAATAGCTAGCTAGTCTCTGCAATAGAAATGAAATAATTTGGATGGAAAAACACACAAAGAGCTGAAGGTTAAGAGGCCTGATCTTTGTGTGCTTTAGTTTTTCCCAATTGTAAAATAGAGCTAAAAGCCTGGATAGCTAGCTAGTCATAAGGTTGCTTTTTAAAGAGGAACAGATGAGATAATGAATATAAAATTGCTTTGAAAACTTAACTTGTTTCTGGTCATTTTCCTGATTTGAGTTTGAATTCCCTTCTCATATGACAAGAAACTGTCATGCTGTGGCAACACAGAGAAGAAGGAGACTACAGCCATGAGTTCAAGAACCAACTGTAATATGAAGTTTAGAGTGGGGAAAAACTAGGAAATTTTTTAAAGATTACTTTCCATGGATTCAAGAATTTGTCAGCCATATGTTAGGTACTAATTAAATATTTGTTTTATTTACCAATAGGGCTTTGCTCTTTTAGTACAAGAAAATGCATACCCAAGTCAGATATAAAAACAAATCCTAGCTTGGCTGGTAGCACAGTGGATAAGGTGCCGGCCTGCGATCCCAAAGGTCTCAGGTTCAATTCCCAGCCAGGGCAACATAACCAGGTTGCAAGCCAGGTCTCCAGTCAGGTCTGTGGCTGGAGGCAGGTGAAACGCAACCATACATTGATGTCTCTCTCCCTCTCTGCCTCTCTCCCTTCCCCTCTTTCTAAAAATAATGAAATAAAAATATTTAAAAAAAAACAAAAAACAAATCCTGGGAGTGAAGATGTAAGACAAAAGGAGGAAAAGTGAGCGAGAAAAAAATAAGACAAGACAATGTGGACAGATCAAGGAATGCTACCCTGCTTTACACCTGTAACTTTCGTCTATTTCATAGTATTTACTCATAATAAAAAACAAAAGTCCACAGAAATTATGTCAGTTGAAAGAAGTTGCGTTCCTGCCACTTGGCAGAGCCAGAATTTAAATCGGAATCAAATCCCAAATCCATGCTCTTCCCCCTGCTCCTCACTGCTGCTATTAATTAGCAAGGCAGGGGAAAGACTGGGAAAGTAACCTTTAAAAAATTGCTTTGGTAAGAGAAGGCCCAGAATTCTAGCGTTTGCAGGGTCCTTAGAGACCAACTAGTCAAATGGATTAAGTGTGTAGATGGGAACATTGAGAACCAGGAAGAAGAGGTCCCATGTCCAGGGCCAGCCAGGTAACCTTTAATAGTAGAGCCAGACCTGGAAAACCTAGAAAATCAGGTCTCCTGATTTAGTGTCCATTATAAGAGGTTTGACTAGAAATTGTTTTTTAAAGCAGCATATGGTGCTGTAAAGTCATACATCGTACATGGCATTACACATCTAGAAATCCCCCCACCCCGATTCGTGCCTCCTACTGTGGGTTTTTGAGGTAGGATCATATCCCATAGCAGAGCTGAATGAGTGGGTAGTTTCTGAACTAAGGTTCACTTCAGGTGTGATGTGAGCACGGAGTTAGCTGAAATTACAGGCAGTGACAGCTGTATTAGCTGATGACTTGCAGGATTGATTGCCTGGAGTGGTGGAAAGTACCACCTAGGTTAAAAGTCAGGAGATCTGATTCTCAGGCTTGAGCACTTCTGGCTGCCTCTGCAACCCTAGCACTCACTTCAGTTTTCTGTGCTACAATATCTTCTGTGACTCTTTGTAAAATAATCCCAGGTTATAACTGATCGAGGTACAGTCTTCCAGCCCACTGACAGCTGGAAAACGAATTAGTGCACAGAAGCAAACAGCCTCTTTCTTATCACCACTACTATCCTGCAAACATGCGCAAATGTGTAACAATATTTACCTGGTACAGATGGGAACAATTATATAGTGCAAGTGTGAGTTTTGCTATAGACTAATATTTTTATTGAGATGTACTGACAAACCTTGTATATGCTGAGGTGACATTCCAGACAAGCTAATAAAAGCAATAATGATAATAATGAACTATAACATACTGAGTCTTCCCACTACTTACTTCAACGGGTTGTCAAATCTCGTTTATTTCAGAATTATCTTGTGCAATGAGTCCCTAACATTTTAGAAAACCGAGGCTCAGAGATGAAGTGCCTTGGTGAGTATTGTACAACGTGAAAACTAGGTTCAAGTTGCCTTGACTATCAGCCTCCTACTCAAAACACTTGCCAGGGGTACTGAGTACAGTGCCCATCAGCCTCTGCTGAGAGCCTGTTAGAAGTGTCAGTTACTGACCTCTTCCAGACTTCCTGAATCGTAGTATCTTGGGATGGGGACTAGAATCTGGGTTTTAACAAACACTCTAGGTAATTCCGATTTGAGGAATACTGTGCCACTGTCACCAAGGCCTGCAGGTTATTGCTTATTAACTTCCATAGAAAAGAGAAATGGAGAGACAGACTAGAATGAATGGTTAGGTTCAAAGGAAAAAAGAGATGCTAAATCAAGGTTCATGTAAGGGTGAGAAGATAGGATAATGATGCACAGAGTCCATAAATTGTCTGGGATGCAAACCATTCTTTTCCAATTAATTTTAATTTTTTGTTTTGAAATAAGCATAGATTTACAGGACATTGGAAAAATAGCACAGTGAAGTCCCTTTGCTCAATTTTCCCAGTACTTACATTTTACATAACTAGTGGGATATGAAAACCAGGAAATTGACATTGGTACAGTGTGTATGTATAGTTCTATGCCATATTTATCATGTGTAGATACATGCAACCATCATTGCAATTAAGATACTGAACTATTTCATCAGCACAAAGATCTCTTTATAATCACACCCACTCCTCTTGCTACCATCCCAGACCCCTGGCAGTCACTACTTTGGTCTCCAGCTCTATAATTTGGTCATTTAGAGAATGTTATATGAGTGGAATAATATGGGATTTGGCTTTTTAAGAATGGCTTTTTCTCATGCAGCATAAATCACTTGAAATCCATCCAAGTTGTTATGTATCTCAATGGTTCCTTTATTAATATCCTATAGTATGGATGGATCACAGTTTGTTTAATTATTCACCCATTTGGGTGATCTCTAATTTGGGGCTATTTTGAATAAAGCTGATATGAACAATCACATATTGGCTTTTGTGTGGGCATCGTTTTTTATTTCTCTGGGATAAATGCCCAGAAGTACAATTGCTGGGTTGTATGGTAAGTGTATGTTTAGTCTTTATTTTTGTGATTTAGAATACTGTCCAACAGTTTTCCAAAGTGATATATAATTTTATACTAGCACCAGCTATGTATAACATAGTCAGTTTCTCTGTATCCACACAAGCTTTGGGCATTGCCAGTTTTATTTTAGTTCTACCTAAAAGTGTGTAGGCTATCTCACTGTGGTTTTAATTTGCATCTTCTTAATGACAAGAGATAATTTCTTTAATGGCAGTTGATAGTGAAATCTTCATGTGCTTATTTGTCATCTGAATGTTTTGTTTTTTTTTTTTTTTTTTTTTTTTGGTGAACTATATCCTCTTCTATACATAACTTCTGCCCATATATTAGTTGGATTTTTTTCTTACTGTGTGTTCTTTATATATTTCAAGTATTAGCCCTTTGTCAGGTATGAGGTTTGCAAATATTTTCTGGTAGTCTGCAATTTGTCTTTTCATTTCTTAAGTTCTTTGTAAGAGAAAAAGTATATATTTTTATATTGTTGAAATCCAACTTATTAATTTTTCTTTTTAAGGATAATGATTTTGGTGTCATATCTAAGAACTCTTCACCACACTCTAGGCCCTAAAGACTATTTTTATGTAATTTTCTACAGTTGTATAGACTTATGTTTCACATTTAAATATGTGATTCATTTGACATTGATTTCTTTAACTTCTTAGTATGCACAGACTTTGTAGATTAATATAAGAATATTTATAATGACTTTCCAAACACATTATCTAAATTCAACATCATGTTATGAAAAAGGAAAGTGGGACAAGATTGAAAAATCACATACAATAATTGGAACCTGGTTGGATCATAGCTTGAATAGAATGACTGGGAAACACATTTTGAGACAATTAGGAAAAGCTGACTACAAACAAAGACAGTGTTTATGATATTAATAAAATACTTTTACTGAGTGTGAGCTTGTCATTAGGAAGAAAATGTCTTACCTTTTAGAAATACATGCTTAAGCATTTAATAGTAAAATACCATGATTTCTGATGTTTGTTTTTAAAAATTCAGCAAAAAACAGTGATAAAGTAAATTTGGCAAAATGTTACGAGTTTTTCACTGGCCTTCTGATGGCTCTGGGGCAGTTGTCCCCAACATCTTGGTCTTCAAAGCATGAGATAAAGTGTCAGTAACCAGATTATGGGGTGGCAGTTGGGGCAGATTTTTCAGAAAAAGTGAAAATGTAGGTAGCAGTGAAAGTGTGACTCATTTGCTTCATCTCATGGAGATTTACTGAACAATTAAGCACTTATTTCAAACAAAATACTGTTCATTGTTTTTGGAGAATTTGAAAGTTTGTAAAGCATTTCCTTCTTTCAAGGAGACAGAATGATGTTCTGGAAGTTGCAACAAGATCAAGAAAGGTCTTTCGAGGTAAGAGGCTAGGAAGGTGAGGGGGCATCCAGATGGGGAGATCACCTTGAACAAACGTGTTCATTCATTCACTGAATATTTGTTAAGCATGGAACTGCAAGATAAATTAGTAAGACCAATTAATGAGATGGATAAGGTGTTGTATTATCTGCAATTCAAAGCAGATTGTTTTTCCTATCTTAAATGGAGTTGGGCTTTATTTTTAGAACGACCTATGCATTTGTTTTCCTAGGGCTCCTGTATGTAACAAGATAGCAAAAACTAAGGGGCTTAAAACAACAGGCATTAATTTCCTCACAGTTATAGAGGCTGGAAGTCTGAAATCCACATGTTGGCAGGTCTTTCAGCTCTGCAGAAGACAGCTCCATGCCTCATTCAAGTTCCTCATGGCTGCTGGCAATCTTTGGCATTCTGGCTCACAGACTCAATCTCTGCCTCTGTGGTCACATGGCCGTCAACTGTATCCCTCTCCTCCTCTTATAAGGACACCTGTTATATTGACTCAGAGGCCCACTCTACTCCAGAATGACCTCATCTTAACTCAATTACATCTTCAATGACTTTATTTCCAAATGAGGTCTCATTCTGAGGTCAACATATTTGCACGGAGAGGATACACAATTCGACCCATCGAAACCTGTGATCCTAAAATTAATTTCTTTTGTAAACTGCGCCTGGAGTTTAGCTCACTTAGAAATATAGCAGCTTGCCTCAGAAACAAAGTTCTCAACCAAGGTTGAAGTACAGGGTCTCTAGGCTGACATCAGAGACCAAGGCTCTGAGATGAAAATGGCTCTTTTCTTGCCTTATATTATTTAAACATGAAGACATTTGGGGAACATTCTGATGGATCCATCTTATACAGTGCAAACATAAGTTGGAATTTAAGGAACAATCTTTCCTGGCTTCATTTCACAATAAATTTGTGCATCTGTTTAGTGAAGAACTTATCACCCCTCATAGGTTTCTTGGCAACTGAGCTATTTTTACCTACAGAGAACTAAAAAGGAACTGAAGGGTATTTAAAACAACGGTCCCAACTGTTTGGAATTATGAATCCGGGTCCTTGTTTAATACCTTCCTCAGCAGCTGCCTCCTACTATGACAGCCCAGGAGCCCTGATTTTAAGTGTCCAGACACTTTCTGAACATCTATCTGCTACCCTGGGCCAGTGGAAGCCCTCGGGCAACCCAAGCCTCGTATGTAGCAGATGCTCAGTAAGTGTTGGTCAAGTGGGAGAATGCTCTGAAGAAGCGGGGATGATTCTTACCTTAGGACACTATGCAGTTTATTTCAACTCTTGTCCACAAATAACTACCACCAGGGTGGCACAGCTCCATGGACTGTATTAAACCCTGGCTCAGGGGTTTCTGGTTATGGTAGCTGAGCATGTTTCCCAGCCTCTTTAATGCTCAAATTTCTTATTAAATTGTAAAGACCCATCCTGCAAATGTGTTGTGGGAATCACCTAGTCCAGGGCCTGGGATATACATCATAGTTGGGGAAAGATGATAGAGATGTTCATGCTGACTCTTTTTCTTTCTTTCTTTTTTTCCTTCCCTTCCCTTCTACAGTAACCCAGCAATAGTGGGACTCTAAGGAGAGGTTTAATTTTAAACAGGTAGAAACTTCGTTCCACTTCCATCAGCTCAAAGTGAAAAATAAACACCTTCCCTGCTTGGGTTCCTACCCCCAAAAGGTGACTTGTTCTTAAGAAGGACGGTTGTATATTCTCTCAGATTTTATCCTGATCACCATCATCCCATTCTCCTACCATATTTCATCACCCTCGCTAATAATAATTTTAGCTAGCATTTATTGAGTGTTCACCAAAGTCCAAGCACTGTATAAAACCTGCGTAGGTAGAGCTCATCATCTTGGAGTGAGGTGCTCTTCTCTCCCATCAAAGTAGAAGAAGCAATGTAGCGTAGGCATGAGACCCTTTGTCACTGGAGCTGAACTTGCTGGATTTAAGTCCTTGTCCACTGGGGTATGTTACTCAATCACTCTGCACTCTATTCTTAATAAAATGGAGGCAATGGCTATGATAAGAATACCTGCTTCACAGAAATAAGAATGTTAGCATATGGTACTTTCATGTTTTATAGAGGAAGAACTCCACAAATGTTTGCTTTTATTTATTTGTTTGTTTTTAGAGAGAGGGGAAGGGAGGAAGAGAAGCATCAATGTGTGGTTACTGCAAGCGCCCCAAACTGGGGACCTGGCCTGCGATCCAGGAATCTGCCCTGATTAGAAATTGAAATGAGTAACCGTATGGTTCACAGACTGGCACTCAACCCACGGAGCCATCCTGGCCAGGGCAATTTTTCTTTTTTAGGTTGACACTATTTCAGATGTCCCTATTTTCTCTCCTTTGCTCCCCTACACCCAGACCCTACACCCTCTTCCCTCTGGCTGTCACCACACTACTCTCTGTGGCCATGGGTTATACATATACACCCTTTAGTTTATCCCTTCCCCTTCTTTCACCCAGTCTCCCCTTTCTTATCTCTCTGCCTTTCATATGGAGAGAGAAACTCAAGCTAGCCTGAGCTTACATAATTTTTAACAGTGGCACTGAGGCCGGCAATCCAATTCTACAGCTTGCGTTCAAAGCCTCCATACCCACATCTAAACAGAGTTCATCACTAAAGCTGTCAACCACCGAAGAGCTGGAATAGTGCCATCTAAATAAGGGAGAGGGACAAGCACAGATGACAGAGATTCACCCGCATCCTCACAGGCTGCAGCGGAAGTAAAACACGACTTTGTTTTCACATTCCCATGACACTCTCCAAACAGGGTGGAGACACGCCGATTCAAAACTCTTGAAACCCTGGAGCCTGCGTTGCAGAAAAGGTCAAGAACAAGGACATAGGAATCTCTCCTTTGCCTTTGGAGGCCTGAACTCAGCTGCACTTTTAAAGAGCAATGTCTTCTCTTCACCTTCCCTTCCTTCTTGAGTTCCACAGCCCAAGCCTGAGGACAGCCTGTTCTGAGGGTTGTCAGCGGAGTCTGGACACCCAGGGTGGCTTAAGTTACTAAGCTGGAGGTGGAATCCAGTCTTTCTCTTGAAGATTGCCAGTGGTCAAGCTGCCCTGCCTGGGTGATTAGCCTGGGTTTTGAAATCCGCAGCTTTGTCCAACTGCAATTTGATTCACGTAATCCGAACATAGGCACTTACCTTTCAGCCCTTTCTCAGGGTGCATTTGCTGACAGCTGTGACTGAGGTTTGACGCTGACGTTGAATAATAAATCAAAGCACCGACTCCATATTTTATAAGAACACACACGTTTTCTTTTTTTTTACCTCTTTGTTATTTGGTATGTGCACCGGCTGAGCCAAGCTTTCCCAGACTTCAAGAGTGTTTCTTGCTTGGCTTTTTCTTTTTTCCTTCTCAAACCTGGCACCCCGAGTATTGCATGACAGAGCTGATTCAGAAGCAATCTCCAAGTCTTCAACTTGGGGGGCCCAAGCATGGCCTAAATGAAAACCATCCTGGCCAGCCCTGGGGAAGCCTCAAGTCGGAGCACGAGGTTTGTAACTGAGGCAGGCTGCCAGGGGCCCTCCTCTGTGCTGTAAGGAGTGCAGGGTACTCAATTAGGTGTTCCAGAAAGCCATGTTCTCTGCCGAGCTTCCAGAGAGCTGTGTAAATGGCGTATGGCTCCTTGAGTCCTTTTTTTTTTTTTTTTTTTTTTTTGAGAATTTTTGTTTGTTTTTCAAAAAGGAAAACAGAGGGTTAGGTATGTTTAAAAAACCCATTTGCCTAAGTAGTGAGCTCTGAACAGCTAAAAGTCGTGTCTGTCCCTCAGACTACATCTCCGTTGCTTTCGCTGGCTCTCATTCCACAACTCGGAGACCAGGCCTTCTGGGTTTTTTGTTCAAAGACCTGGCTTAATGTTGTTTTTGTACACTGCTTTTGGAGTTCTGACCCCTGATACCCAAGCCATGAGTCAGGCTCATGAAAGACTGTGGCCCACGTTGACCTGAAGAATCTCAGGTATGGGAGGTTTTTATCAGAGACTTCATTCCTTTGGCCTTTCTTTCCCAATTCTTCATAGATGTGACAAAGTCCTGTGATTGATTACAAATTGCCCGGGGCAAGACCTTGTTTTTGTCTGAGCTTCAGTTCTTTCATTTTATTTTTGTCTCAAAGGTAGGTGTTAGACTCACTTAGGCTCAATGTCGCCTTTGACTCTGAAATTATGATGTTCCTGTGATTGACATTTTAGTGCCTCCTCCCCGCAAAGGAGTTTTCTTAACCTCATGGAAGAGTGTGGTAAATAAGGAAACAGAGCCGGCGAAACAAAGCTCTTACAGTGTTTCTTCATTCCCAACTAATGGTCAGCCTCAGAGGCCTTTTAAAATTCTAAAATGTCAGGGCAATTACTCAGAAATATGACTAGAAGGAAGCTAGGGTACTAGCGCTCAAGAAGAGGAACGAAGAGCGCAGCAGACGCCTCTGGTTGGCTCCCCTCGCTCGGCTTCCTCCGCCACCACCTCTGAGCAACCCGCAATGGCCAAGACGCGAAACACGCAGAAATCGAAATTGAGGACGGACCTGCAAGAGAAAATTCCACTGCCTTCCAAAGAACCGGAGAAGCGGGCAGGCAAATCGTCAGGAGGCCCGCACCACCGATAGGCACCGTACATTTCACCAGCATGGCCTTCAGGTTTTACCCCTTTCAGCCATTTACCTCTGTAAGATGCAAGAGGCTGGGTCAGTTTAGGGGACCGAGCTGCTGCTGTTCACTCCGGAGAACCGCAAACACTGCGGGCTGAGACTGGCGGGGAAGGAGAGGAACTTGCGTGTTGGTGATGGAAGAAGCTGGGTGCGGCGACCGTGAAACAGAGTAAAAACGAACTGGCCCGACGTGTCCTGTAGGCTCTGAAATGCAGTGTAATCAGACTACCATGTTTTTGTTAAAATGATTCTAATTATTGGAATGCACAATTTTTAATAGGCAAATAAAACATTCTGAAACCTGAAAAAAAAAAAAAAAAAAGGAAGAGGAAAGAAGAATATTTGTGATTTGAGCATGAAATCTTCATTATTAGTGATAAACAATCTATGATTTAGACCAAGGGAAAGGAAGGAGAAAGAGAGGGAGAGAAACACCAGTGTGTGGTTGCCTCTTGCACGCCCAGAGCTGGGGGCCTGGCCCGAAACCCAGGCATGTGCCTTGACTGGGAATTGAACTGGTGACCTTTTGGTTGGCAGGCCCGCACTTACTCCACTGAGCCACACCATATAGGGCTGTTTTCCTATTTTTTAATGTCAGTTTTAAATAATATCAACACTAAATATTGATGTGCTCAGAACTGGCCCTGAATACGAAACTGTGCTAGCTACTATACTGTTAGCTCCAAATTCACACATTTCCCTGCTCTGTGAACATGGATCTAGGACCTGGAAATGTTTCCCTTTGCAAGTTGGATGCTGTTTTGTGCGTAGAGGGTGCTAGGACTCAGGAGAATCATCCTAGCAGGATAAAGGTTTGTTTCCTGGTCGTGGCATGCTCCTCTTGGTAGTTCCCTACCCTGGGCTTCGCCAGTGTTCCATCTTCAGCCGAACCTCCTCCCCAGTGCCCAGCCTCCGCAACACAGGCACTTGCCCCAGCCCTGTTGCTCCAGTGCGTGCCAGGCCTCCCGCACCAGCACCTTCACCAGCAACTCGAACAGCTTCTCTCGCACCCAGCTGGTGCAGTACGTGACAGCCAGCAGGGCCAGCCATCTCGCAGCTTTCCCTGGCCTGCCAGTGCCTTGGTGAGATACTTCCCGGTGAACAACTTTCCAGAATGTCCTAGGGGACAGATTTCTGGCAAGTACCACACTGGGGATTTCCAGCAAGTTCTAAACGGTGATATCATGATGGCTTCCCAACCATTTGATGAGACACAGCCATCTCCTCCTCTTGGGGAAGATCAGGGTCTCAGCCCGGTGGGTAAGAAGGGATGTGAGCTTTTGGTGAGGGTCTCCATCTCAGCTTTAAGTAGAGTGGTTGTTCTTTGCCATGTTTATATTGTTTAAGGTTTTTGTTTAGTTCTTACTACTTTTATCATTTATTACTCCAGTCCCAAGTATAATTACTAATTATTTATATTAAATTGTCCCTGTGCTAGTTACTGTGTGGCTTCTTTCTCTTGATTAGACCCAAACTAGTACCCTGGGGCTAAAAAAAAAAAAGAATATAATGCTTTTTCTTAAATTATGTCTTAATCTTCAGAAAGTAAGACATGAACACATGAAGAAAGAGAAATTATGTAAATAAGAAGATAAGCAAGTAGAGAACTGAATGTATAGGTAAGTCAGGAAGGCAACAACAGAGCTCAGTCTTCTTTACTGGTTACTCTGTTTTCTCTGACCAGTTGACACTGGAATGTTCTAGGACCAGCCCTTTGCCCTCTGTTCTCTATCTGCATGCCCTGCTTTCATTTCACTGCTGAGGCTTAACCAGTTCCAAGGTTTTAAACACAGTCTGTATGCCAGTAACTCTCAAATTTATCTTTCCAACTTTGACTTGTTTCCTAAACCCCAGCTGTGCACTAAATTTCTCTACCTGGATGTCTTATAGAAATCTCAAAATCAACATGTCTGATCTTCTGTCCCAAGCTGAACCTGCCCACAGTCTTTCCCACTTCCACTGATAGCAACACCATTCCTGTAACAAAACCTTGGGTAGATCCTTGACTCCTCCCTGTCTCTCACAATGTCCATCCAATATGCCAGGAAATACTATGGATTCTACAATCAAAGTTGATTCAAAATCTAGTGTGCCCACTCTGAGACCAACATCCTAGTCTGATCATCATCACTTGTCAGTTAAATTGCAACAACCACCTCCTAACTTGTAGTCCTGCTTCCATCCAGGTACACCTTAGAGATATTGGCCACCCAATCATGCAAACCCTATAATGAAGTGAACCACACAAACCTATTGGTTCTCCAGTGCATATAAAAGTTATGTTTATAAACCCTGAGCCCTGGCTGGTAGCACAGTGGATAAGGCGCCGGCCTGCAAACCTGAAGATCATTGGTTCAATTCCCCAGCCAGGGCACATAACCAGGTTGCAAGCCAGGTCTCCAGCCAGGTCCGTAGCTGGAGGCAGGTGAAAGGCAATCATACATTGAAGTCTTTCTCCCTCTCTACCTCTCTCTTTTCCTCTTTCTCTGGAAATAATAAATAAATCTTTAAAAAAGAACAAAAACTGGAGATCTGAACAAGATTGGTGAATCAATGTTAAGTTCCTGATTGTGATATTGTACTGCAGTTTTGCAAGTTGTTACCACTCGAGGAATGAAGCAGACAGGGTAAAGGTACAGGATCTCCCCATATTATTTCTTACAATGGCATGTGAACCTACAATTGGCTTAAAATAAAAAGTTTAATGCAAAACAAAAGTTGGCTCCAGAAATAATGTTTCGTGGGTGACAGGTGGAGGTCATGTGCTTTTATTGACTCTAATGTCAAGTGCTCTTCAGAAAAAGGATTTATGTTGTCCAGGAAAGGAACCTCTTGACTCCTTTCCGAAGTAAATGAGACAGGAGTTAATTAAGCCATCGTGCTCCACATAGAATTTTTCTGCCCTGGTTTGGTTTGTTACACTTCTCAGTTACACCTGACGACTTGTAGGAAGGATTCTTGGATTATTTTCAGGACCCCTGAATTCAGGCCCAGGCCATGGCACCAGATTGCTTTGCCACTCTCTATTCTCTGGATTCTATTTACACTCTAGGTGCTGAGAGAAACCACAGTGAACTGCAGGATAATGTGACGGGAAGTGCCTGAGATGATGGTGTCACTTTAGATGGCATGGTCAGGAAAGGTCTTGCAGAGGAGGTGACCTAAATGAAAAGAAGGAACCACCATGCTAGATTCTTGGAGGAGAATGCTTTAGGCAAAATGAAGAGCAACAGGAAATGATTGTGAAGTGGAAACAAACTTTTCTTGGCTAGGAAACAGAAAGAATGCCAGTGGATAGTGTAATAAGGAAGATAGAAGTTCAATAACAAGTCATGGAAACAGGCAGAAAGCAGATGGTGTGGGACCTTGTGGAGTGCAGTGTTCTGAGATGAGATTTTTGAAGGCTTCTAAGCAGATACATGATACAATCTCACACAGACTGTCCCATGGAAAAATGTAAGAGTGAGAATAGAAGAAAAATAGATATCTCTGACAATAGCCACAAGGTGATGGCAATATGGTCAGGATGGTAACAATAAGGATGAAGAGAAGTGTTCATCAGGACTCAGATAGCCAAGCTGATGGCAGCCAGGGTTAAAAGTTGGATGTCTTCTTCTAATGCTCGTAACTAATAGCAGGACCACAGATCTGAAGAGTTTTCCTGAATTTCCAATGGCTTTCCCTTCTATTATTGTTACTGATGCCAACAACAGCCCTTTGAGGTTTGCATTAGAGGAGTTCTTATACTTTTACAAATGAAGAGACTAGGGTATCTACTAAGAGTCAACCAAAGTACAGTGGAGCCAGGACCCAAATCCATGTGATGACAAAGCCATGTTCTTCCTGTTGGCCCACTCTACCTCTTTTTAGACATTCCAAAGCACTTACTTTATCAGACCCAAAACTGTCTGTAGTGCATTGTGTTCAACCGAAAGTCAGAACATATTAGACAATTATAAGTTTGTCTGCTTCATGTCTAAAGGGAAATATAGCCACCTATTGGTAGAGAAAATCTTAAGGTCATATAAAAGCCAACAAATGGGTGGACTAGCATGCATTTTGAATTCATTTTATTTTATTGATTGATTTTAGAAAGAGAAGAAGGGAGAGAGATGGATTTGTTGTTCAACTTATTGATGCATTCATTGGTTGGTTTTTTATGTGCCCTGATTGGGAATTGAACCAACAACCTTGGCATATCTAACCAAGTGAGCTTCATGGCCATGGCCAGCATTCATTTTTAAGAAGTAAAAGTCCTTGGCATTTAAGTGTGTCCCAGCCCTTGGTCTAGTGGTTCACTGAGTACAAATAAAATTTAGGAAGGAAGGAACAAAAAAACAAAAGGAGAAAAGAACACTAATGAAGGTTGTTGTTTAGAAAGCAGAGAAAAAGAAAAGAAAATGCTGTTAAACTCTTACGCAGCATGTATTTTTCTTCGGCACTCTCTCATGTACTCTCATAGGCTATCTTGATTACACAGTAACTCTGAGAGGTGACTGTCATTCCCATTATTATTCAGATAAGAAAAATAAGGTTCAAAGAAGAGTAATTTTCTCAAGTTTACGCAGAGCCAGTGTTTGAACACAAGTCATTCTGCCAAACCCTTATTCACCGTGAGTCAGAGCTCCAATCTTGTTCTGGCCTCGTGAGCCAAGTGGGCAAATATGGCAACAATTTGTTTTAAAGCAAGAACTTTAGAAACTCCATTTTTGATATATTATGGTATCTCTTAATGGTACTGTAAACTCTAGGTATTGCAGTAGACTAGTTTTTTATTGGAAGTCTAAATATCAAAGACCTAGATGCCTGAGAGCTAATAATTGACAACTTTCAGGGGCCAGGGAATGGATTTAAGCATAGCCTCAATATGTCAGGTTTAAGAGTAAAGTGGTTACACAGAAATTGACAATTTGAGGTTTCTGCATTACCAATAAGATACAAAAATAGTTGAATCAGGGTATAGAAATCTGTCATGCTCAAACAAACTTTCCCTGTTTTCTTTTTTCAGATGTGCTTAATTTTATGTTGCAAGTAAAGATTTTGTTTGTGTAACGCATGATTAAGACAATAAAATTTTTTCTAGTCTTCCAAAAAGCTTTTTTGATCAGGTTGCAAGTTGTGAAGAGTTTTGTAATGTTATTTGTTTTGCAAACTATGAATCAGCATATTTTTAAGATTGTACCACCTAGCAAATGCACAGCTGTGGAAAAGTAATGCATATGCAATGATAATAAATTTTAAATGGTGTACCTTTACGTTACTGTTGGCTACGTTATTTTGTGCTGAATAATAACATGCGATACTTTTTATTCTCCATCACTAAAGTAGGAAGTGGAGATGAAAATCAAAACAAAATAAAAGCACAAAACATCTGGGTAAAAGAGATCTCAGGGTGCAGAGCCAGCTGTGAAGCCTTGAACAAGGTGCTAAAACCAATTGGATTGTTGTTTATTCCTTTCAGACAAGGAACCTGGACTTTCTCCACTCTTTCTCCCTTTCTTTATAACTTGCCTCCTTCCAACAAAGATTTGAGGCATCAGAATTGGACTAAAGGAACTTTGCTTGCTTTTTACCAGGATTCTACTAATAGCTTCATGAAAATGGTCATTAAACTTTGATTCTAAAGATCCTTCTTCCACCATTTTTACTCCCTTCATACCTTCATCTTGTTCCCTTAAATCTTCCACCTATTTTTTTTTTAATTGAAGAAACATATCATACGTTATCTGGGAAGGCGGTGTGTGTGACTTCTATGACACCCTCACACCTCTGTTCTTCCTGTGAGCCTATGCATTGTGACTCTATCCTGACCTGATTAAAGAATGATTGCATTTGATTTTGTGACTCAGCAATCAACTCATCTAAAATAGACAATAAAACTCCTCTCTTAGTTTATAAAGCAAGTGTGCTTCTCATAACATTGCCCAAGTTGTTTCAAAGATTAAGCTCACCAGCTCATTGTTCATTTCCCCAACATATCAGGATTAAACTCCTGCAGCCCTGATTAGCAGGGCTAAAACAAGTCACTTGGGTTCGCCTAAGCTCCAGTGTGCTTTTCTGACAGGGCATGGTAAACTGAACTCTTTGGAGAAGAACCTGTTGCCCGTGGCTCAGAGGCCCAGCCGGACCAAGGCTCCTCCCTCTCCCCCCCCCCCCCCGCCACCCCCTCATGATCTCCACACCTGGAGCTGATTACTCAAGGAACCAGGAGGCTAAGCTACGAGTGTTGTTTTTAGATTTTGAGCGAAAACAAATTGAATTTGTGGCATCAGAATTATATACCAGCGTTACCTAAACTATGTTCTGCAGGATAAAAATTAATTAATCTAGATGTTAATCAACATCTCTGGAAACGGTAACCTAATCATCTAAACATACAGATTTCTGTATGCGATGGGCCTCTTGCAGATTCAGAAAGCCCATCAGAACATTGAAGGTTTCTGAGAATTTATGCAGGGAAGAACCTGATTTTCTCAATGTTGCATAAGACTAGAAGTCATTTATATCAGTTTCCTGTATTAGGTGATATCATGTGGAGTTTGTGTTTCACCGCCTGGTTTATTTCACTAAGCGTAATACTCTCCAGTTTCACCCATGCTGTTGCAAAAGGCTGGAGTTCCTTTTTCTCTTTCTTCTACGTGGTATTTTATTAATGTAAATATACCACAGTTTTTTGATCCACTTGTCCACTGATGGACACTTAGGTTGTTTCCAGCACTGTGAATAGTGCTGCTATAAACATAGGGGTGGATAGGTTCTTCTGCATTGGTGTTTCAGGGTTCTTTGAGTATAGACCTAGCTGTGGAATCACTGGATCAAAAGGCATGAATTGTTAAATTGTGCTGCAAATATGTAATTATCTTATCCCTCTTACTCAATTGTAAGCTCTTTGCATATAGAGAAAATGTATACCTCTTGATTTCTTGTACATAACAGGTATTCAGTAAACTTAATTAAAACCAGATAACTGCCCACATTCATATGTGACACTAAAAGTGGAGAAGTGCAATAAGAAAATACAAATATTTGAGTTGTTCTATATCTATCAGGAGAGTTATACTTGGTCTGCGAGGAACAATGTAAGAGTCTAGATTATTGTTTCTCAAGTTTTAAGTGAGTAAAAGATATCTGGGGATCTTACTAAATACTGATTTCTGGTCCCAGCCCAAAATTTTAATTTGTTGAGTTTGGGACCATGAATTTGTATGTCTAACAAGTTCCCAAATGACACTGCTGCTTCTAGACAGTGGAAGGCATACTGAGTAGCACTAGTCAAAGGGTAAATTGGACATTGTAAACCTTAGACTAAAATTCTATCACCCAAAATTGCCAGCTTTACAACCCTAAAGTATCAAATCTCTTAGCCTCAGATTACTCCTCTGTAGACTGGTGATAATAATGTAACACGTGATACAGGGTGTGTGCTCAAATATTAGGTGTCACTATACAACGGTCCAAATAAGTCAAAAGAGGCCTCAAGAACAGGGGTTATTAAACTATGGCTGGCAGGCCAAATATGACTGACTCATTGTCCATTTCAGTAATTCTGATAAGCTAGTAAGTTTAAAATTTTTTAAGTAATTGAAAAGTGTCAAAGAATATTTTGCCACGTGAAAATTCTATGAAACTCAAATTTGTGTTCAAAAATTATTACTGGAACAGCCACACATACTTTTACATATTGCCTATGGATGCTTTTGTGCTGTAAGATCAGTTGATTAATCATGAGAGTGGACAGGAAAACCTGCCATGGATTCTGTATGGCTCTTTATAGTACAAGTTTGCCAACCTCTAATATAGCACCACATGACTATCAGTGACTTACCAGGACTAGACCCATCAGTACTTGATGCCAATACTATTCAGCGGCTATAATTTTAATGATGTAACTATCAAGGTAATGAAGAATTCTTAGGAATAATTTAAAAATTATTCCTAAGGTAATAGGGTAAATTTGAGGTGTAAGCAGTTAATTACCACAAAAGCATCTCAAACTAGGAAATGCTATTTAGATGCCCCAACCCCTTATTTTGTTTAAAAAAAGTATTTATTGTCCTTTTATTGATTATAAAAGCTATACATGATTCAGGTGGCTGGAAAACACAATAATGTATAATGTAAATTGGTCATATTCCCAGTAATAACCATATTTAAGCATTTGTCTTTGCAAAATTGAAATGTTATTGTATAAATTATGTAATTTAGTGTCATTTTGCTAATGTCTTCATATCATATTCTGAGAATCTTGTTCATGGGGAATGCTCCTTTGTTTGTAAATGCCATTCATTTAATTATTGCTCTCATAGATTTTACTAATACTATTAAAAAGTTCTGAACATCTCTTTTCCCACGATGATAAACTACTGGAACAAAACAATTTTTTTTCTAAATTTGGGCTGCTTTAAAGGGAATAAGAGTAGAGGCAAGGGGCATACCAATATTTCTTTGTTTTCTAGATCTCCAAACCACACCAGTTTTAGGGAATTCTACTTTACAGAGTAAAATGAAACAGCCTTTTTTTCTTTAACCCACCATGTTTGTTCACTATATAACCTATCCTTAAATCCAGATCGCTACAATCAGGTAATGTTTTGTTTAAAATCCCCCCTTCCCTTAGAAAAACACACAATAATCTTATCAAAAATATTTTATTTACAAAAACATTAATTATACTATACATCCTATACTGGAAGTACATTGAATAATTGCTAAAATAAATACAGGCAATTAATTCAATCTTTTATAAGAATGAGAGAATTTGACATTTGAATGTTATCAAAGCTTAACTTAGAACATAAATAGTTAAAAAGGCAAACTCAAGTTTTAAGTCTCATTTATTGGCATGGTGTTGGTTTTCCCACAAGCTGTCCAATCAGTGAGTGTCAGAGTGGCAGAATTTTATCTTGTATTCTGAAGGTAGAATGTGCTTTTTCTTAGACTGGCTGGAACAGAGATGTCTGCATGAAGAAGCAGAAAAGCAGAAAGCACATGAAGGCTTTTCCACATTACTTTGCTTCCTCACAATATTTTCTATGCAACTATTCATGTGTTCAACTGTAGTGTTTTAACACAGGTCTACACAGCACCAGCTACAAGGCAAGATGGGTCATATCTAAAAGCAAACTGGATAACAGAGTATCGGGAAAAGCAAAATTAGACTACAGGTACCTGGTTCAATAATTTTTATGTGCCAATTCTTGATATACTTATTCAACCTTGATATCATTTCTACTATGTAAACATATTTATGTTGGCCAGCAGAAAAGATGAAGAAATTATCTGTATAATTCAAGAAAAAAGCCTCACTATAAAGTAAGAGGATGGTCATTGAAGCTTGAATCTGCCACTTTGAACCTGTATGCTTTGTATTTATTGTAATTAATCCAACTTGATCATGGAAACCTCATACTAACATGGAATGTGAACTGGCAAGCTGGAAAGACAGTTTAAATATGACCAATATATAGACAGGATGTGGTGAATTCAGGCCACAGAACAAAATGAGATGAACTGTGTTGTGTTTGTCCAAATTATACAGATAATTTTTTCCACTTCTCATTTTCCTCAGCCTGGGAAAACACTGCCCAATCTCCAATGGTTATTCACCTTTGATATGCGTGTTACGTCCAGTGCTGGGTGCCCAGTGTTTTCCTGAGGACTAGTATTCCCTTCCTTTTAATCTTATGAAAAAATTGCACTTTTCTACCCCTTTGGCCTTGATTTTCAATTATTTACTTTTTTGTACAAATAATTATGTATTTTTACTCCCAAAGTGTGACAGGTATATTGGACTTTTCCAAAAGAAGAAAAGTTAATATATTGGATGTTTAAATACTTTTCACAGAAATAAACTATTCAATTTCATAAGGTAGAGAGAAAGAAACATTTTATTCTTTCTATCATGAACAACGTCAGTCAACCAAGCTTCACATTTTGGGTAGGTTTTATAAGTATGAATTATTTCAGAACCTATTTGATTTTTTAAGAAAGAACAGTTGTATTTTGGCAGAGAAGTAAAATATAGAATATGCAAATTTTGTTTTTAAAAATTGGCATACAAAATTTTAAAACACAGTACAATTATATAAAAATACAGCACAGCCAACGGCCTTTTAAGATTCCCTTTGGCATTTCATTTGGTAGAGTTAAACAAAAAAACTCTTTCTAAAAAAAAAAAAAAAAATCAGCTATCAACACAGTCCATAAGTTAGGTTGTATATGTTGTAAGAACTTTTCCTTGAGTTTCCAAAATCCTTTTCTTCCACGATAACCCACATAAAGCATGGCTAGTGAGGTATATAGGGCAAAACACTGTTAGGCAGATGTACAGTAAGGAAAAAGTGCATAAACAAAGAAGTCTTCCCATTTTCATAGAAATAACAGGTTAAATCTCAGTTTCTTGATGATGTATCATTTTACTTTGGCAGAATCAAAATAAACCCATAGAAATGTCTTTGTTCAAGTCCCAGCAGCAGTGATATGTCTCCTGTGGTGGCCTCATCTGAGGCCACAATACTGTCGAGTCCCTAGAGGAACTAAGATTTTGTGCCTGCTTGTGTGATGGCAAACATCCAATAACGTCAGATCATACATCAAGCACCATGTCATACTGTTGTCCCTTCTTCCGCCTGCCACATTTATTGATAAGAACCACATACAGAGTCAAAAGCATAACCCAATAGCATACATAGAGCAACGTTCCGACAATTAGAACTGTCTGTTTGGATTCTGAAAATGGCTTTTTTGATTCCTTATAAATGGTGAAAATCACACCACCCAGGAGGATTGTAAACCAAACCGAGACTGGAATGAGTCCTATGAAATTAACAACAATCGTTTTCCTTCCAGATGTGCCCCACCCAGCTTTGTTTATCGTAGCAATTGCAAACATCTTGGCGGGAAGCAAACTTGACATGTACAACACTGAGTAAAGGGACATGAAGACCATGACGATATTCCCCCTAAGGCAGCTGGCAAAGGACGATTTTATGAGACCTACTAACTGGACAGTTAACAAGAAGAGGAGGATGTTCCAAATTTTACCCCGATAGAAGAGCTGGATTACTGTGGCAATCAGAAAGAAAGGGAAGAATCCAGTGATAACTGCTTCGTAGGTCATCCACAAGTGATGTTTATGAAACCACATGGCATTGTACAGCCACTCTCGGAAATAGGACTTGCTCCAGCGGGTCTGCTGGTTTAACCACCTGAGATACTCAACAGGTGTTTCCGTAAGGCACTTGGATCGAGCTGTGTATTTCGTTGCGTAGCCTAAGCTCAGCACTCGGTTCGTTAGATGCCGGTCATCACCGAAACTGCACTGGCTGCCCATGAACTCTTGATTGTACCAGTCTTCCACGAATTCGTGCAGCAAGGAGTTTCTGTACATTCCCAGAGGTCCACTAATGCACTGGACACACCCAAAATAAGACTGGCAGGCCCTTTCTATGTTAAACGCCATCCAGTACCTCACACTGCTGAGAAAGGAGATCCAGGAATCGTACTTGTTTAAAATCTGCGAAGAGGAAAACAGAAGGCAAGGCTTAGTTAAAACTACCAATGAAATCTGTACCATCCTAAGGGTAGTAGATTGAGCAAAGTTTATTTGCTCTTTGTGCTGAGGCTTCCTTTTTTTTTTTTTTTTTTTTTTGACATGACTATTTTTTTTTAGTTCTGATTCTGTATTACTAGGTTAATTTGAGAAGTTGTATGCATATGTAGTATCTTTTTGATGATGAATCATGTTTTCTACTTCATCCTTCTCTGTCCCGCTATGCTTTTATTTTTTGTTCTTGCTCTTGTTATAATACTGAATTTTTTTAAGGTCTTAGTTCTCAGTCCCTAAATTCTTCTTCCAGACACTCTTTCCTGCCATGTAGGATTCGAAGGCTTTTTAAGTCCCATTGCCTTCTGTTCTGGTTAATTTCCAACTCATCCAATCCTTGGCTATAAATTTCCCTTCTCTTTCCTACCATTTTGCAAACGCAAGTGAGAAAAGGGTTTGCTTTGGCCTTCCTCCAAAACTTGGATCTTGAAATAATGCTCGATGTAAAAGCTATTCAAAATTATCAGCTTTTTCTTGGCAATATTTCTCAATTCTCCCCTCTGTCTCGGTTTTGTTCTGTGTTCATCTGGAATTTGCATGCTTCCTTTTTACCACCAGGTTATCCTTTGTCCATTGTAGTGCCTTTTCTTTGCCTTCACTATCGCCATGAATGTACAAAATGGTTCCACGGCAACACAATACCTCAACATTAAAGTAAAATTTCAGGTGCTTTTTACATTTTGCTAAAATCTAATCTGATCTCAAATTTGCCAAGTACTCATTTTAGTCTTCACAATTTCTGAGTACTTTTCCATTCTAATTGGTTTCTTCAGAAACAGCAAAAACAGCAAGATAAATAATAATTAGTAAAAATACAAATAATAATTAGAAAACCCATTTAATAATTAATTGCTCCTTTGCCTTTCTCATTAATATAAATTTGAATTGCTGTTTCTCTTTTCTTTGTTTTCCAATTTGAATTCCACATATTGGTCTGCTTTTAAAGACATAGATATACGATAGTTCATTATCCTTTAGTTCATTTGCAACTAAGTGGACTCCAACAGATTTTACCAGGACAATAAGTTATAGCTCAAGAACATAATTTAGCAGTCACTACAGACATGGATTATACCCCAGGATTAATCAAAGAAATTGTTTTGTTTTGTTTTTTAATAAGAAAAAAGCCGTAAACTGGGTCCAAAGCACATTCTAATGTGTGATACCTGGCCCAGGGTTTGGTGTGTAGTAAATGGTGCTGTTTAAGTGACTCAGACAAAAGTCAAGCCATACGCACCTGGACATCGCCTCCAACACCTCCAACCATGGGGTCTTCTTCTAAAACTTTTACCATCTCCACAGATGAGGCTGGGTCAAGCATGGTGTCTGAATCACAAACCTGTAAAGAAGAAAGTGTGTTAAAGAAAAGGAAAAACTGCAAGTGTGACCCATACACCCAAAATGGAGCACATATATTATGTCTTCAGCCCTATTGTCATAAGGCCTCAAGTAAACAATTAAATATCACAGGAATGACAGGGTTTGTTTTATCATGGCCAATACAAAGAGCTTGATTTCCACCGAGTTCAATATTTAAGTTAATGACATTGCTGGATAAAACAGTAGACGTGATGTGCTATGTATCTTATAGCCATAAAACCAATATAGAGAATAGGCCTTAATTCTGTGGAATAGCAGGCTTTATCATGATGTTCTCCAGTATAAAACAGCTCTATCTATTATAGTAAACAGCATTGAAGGGAGGAGGGGGCAGCTTCCTCCTACAAATATGCATGTTCCTTTTAAAGGTATGACAGATGCCTACTCTTTGGTAATAACCCACTGCCAAAAGGGAGGAAGGAGGAAGGAGTTAAGCTACTTCTTACTCGTTCCATACTCAATAGATTAAGTCACTTCTCTCTTAGAGATGAAGAAGTGAAGTGGCTGGGAAAGGACACTACATTTTCTTTCATGTGGGTTATACCTGGGGACGGAGCTTCTTCTATATCAAGAAAATCAGAAGTAGGCAAAGTGCTACCACCTCTCTATTCCTGATTGATACTAAAACATTGTATTCTTTTCTGGGGAATGCGAGGTCTTAGTATATATCAAGTGACCAGAGTGGACGTGTGGTGAAAAGAACCAGTTTCACACCCCCATCCCAACAAGAAATGGCATGATCAGCAGAGACCACAGTGTTATCTTCAACTCCCATTTATTTTGCCATCAAGTCTGAGTATATTGAATTGGTATCAAATGTAACTATCTTTATAGTTCTCCATCTACTTCATAATAATTGGGACTTGATATACCAGTTTCAAACAAACAAAAAAACTTAGAAAATAATTTAGCAAAGGAATCAGCATTCTTAAGGTGTCCATTTTATTAATAGTTTTTTTTCCCCCCTGAAAGGAATATTAACATTAAGTAAGAATGTTGGTGAAAACAACAATTTAAATGCATTATTCAAGCATGGGGGAATCCAGTTATAAAGTCAATTTATCACCTCATTGGACTTAACTAAGCAACAATTTTAGGGTTAACTTTGGAAATGTTTTATTTTATTTAGCTTATTTAGAAGACTCTATTTCCTAATAAAACTATTCATTCCAGTCATCTAGTCATCCAGTCAGTCAGTCCAACACGATCTCATTTACTTTAGGAGGAAGAAGAATTTAGCCAGCAGCTAGGCATTAATATTTCATTGCAGAAAACAAAATTTTACTAACACTTGGATTTATACCCAGTCATCCCAAGCCTTAGAGGCCTAAACAAATTCCTCCCAGGCAATGTCCTCCCCTGCCAGGCCTTGTCTGTGGCTGGTTTGTATGTGGTTACAAGGAGGGCTGGCCTATAGGGAGGGTGGAGAAAGTGGAGGCAGAAGTCCAGTCCACCCTTAGAATCCAGCATCCTGAGAGTTTGGGGCCACACCCCTCTATTGACTCAAGCTGAGAAAGGTAAAACCAGAAAGCTAAAATAAGACTAAAATCAACAGGAAGGGGGCAATCTAGAATTAATGTTCAAGTAACTGCCTGCTAGTGAACACAGAGCAGACCAAGGCAGCTGCCCCTGTGAAAAGACTAAACTTGAACCTAACTTCTGAGGTTCGACATATTTAAACTGCCCCCCTCACCCCTCACCACAGTTTCCAAGTGCAAAGTGCCAGGAGTTCTCAGAGACTTGTTTGCATGGTGAGTTTAACTGTGTTTGGAAGGGAAAGAAAGGGCTCAGAATGCCTTGGACAGGGGTTTGTTATAGTAGCTTTAAGAAGTTCATTTTCTGGACATTATTCAGTGATAGAAGGCCAACTAGAAAGCCACCGTCTATGACAGTCTGTAAAAGCATGTATGTTCATGGGCCTACGAGTATTCTTTTTAGTGTAAAAAGAGTGCATCAGTATAGTAGGAACAGGATTTCCAGTTGTCTCCTCGCTAATCAAAAACAAGTATGTAGGCCCTGGCTGGTGGCTCAGTGGATAGGTGTCAGCCCGTGAACCCAAAGGTCACTAGTTCAATTCCCAGTCAGGGCACATAACCTTGGTTGTAAGCCAGGTCTCCAGCCAGATCCATAGCTGGAGGCAGGTGAAAGGCAACCATACATGGATGTTTCTCTCCCTTTCTTCCTCCCTCCCTGTATTTCTTTCTAAAATTAATGAATAAAATCTTTAAAAAAATTTTAAAAAAAGGAATATAGACACCCTAAACTTAAAAAAAAAAACAACAAAAAAAAAAACAAGTATGTAACTTCATTAATGTTGGTTGGCTGTTTAGCTCCAGGCTAGAAGTGGTGAGGGGATGGGGGCATGCATCAGTTCACCTCAAATGGAGAAAACACCAGAAACTATTAGAGCATAAATCAAAACGTCTTTTTGTCCACACTGAATGTACCTATGTAATTTGTCTCAACCACAGGATCACTAGTCATAAGATTTCTCACTAGAAGATATGGAAGTGGAGTAAAGTTGCTGAATTTTGACTAAAACAAGAAGAAAAATCAAGACAAAATGACATTGCAAGGAACTGGCCACCTCATTTTAACCACAAAATCATCAAATAAAGTGCATGAAACACCCTGGCTGATGTAGTTCAGTGTTGTGGGCGTCATCCTGCGAACCAAGAGGTTCAATTGTTAGTCAGGGTACATGCCTGGTTTGTGGGCCTCGTCCCTGGTTGGGAATGCACCAGAAGCAATTGATGTTTTTCTCCCTCCCTTCCTCTTTCTCTAAAAGTAAAGTATGAGGCCATATCTCTTCCTCCTTCACTACCGTAGCCAAGAGTCAAACTCCTCTTTCCGATCTACAGCAGCAGCAGGTGGCAAACTAAGATCTATATGCCACCAGTTTGGATAGGGCCTATGGGCTAAGAATGGTTTTCACATTTTTAAATATCTGAAAATTCAAAGACATTGTGAACACATGGATGTTACACAAAAGTCACATTTCCACATCCATCAATAAAGCTTTATTGGAACCCAGGCATGCTCGATCATTTATATTATCTATGGCTGCTTTCACACAAAAAGAGCAGAGCTCAAGAGTTGCAGCAAAGACCACATGGCCTACCAAAGCCTAATATTTACTACCAGCCTTTACAAACAACGTTTGCCTTGGGACTAAATAATTGGTTGCAGCAGGAAGGTTCTCTTTCAAAAACAAAAGAAGAAGAAGAAGAAGAAGAAGAATGTTAAGATTAAATATGTTCTAAGCCCCAATTTTAATTCTAGCATTTTTTAAAGGTTGCCTCCATCTCCATGTTATAAATAACTAACTGCATAAGTGTAAAACATTAATAAATTAGTTTTTTGTTTAGCCAAGGTGCTTATTTTAAGAACAAACACCCTCCGACTCAAGAAGCCTTAATGAAGCCTTGAGTCCTGTATCTTACTTCTAACGACCATGAACATGCCGTTTACTGTCACTGTGATGCTAGTGAGACACAGCCTATAAAATTACAAAGGACTGTGGAGAAGTATGCCATTAGTACTAAGTAATGATCTTTACATTTTTATACTGCCTAAGTAAACCAATCCCTAGAGTCATGAGGATCCTACTACAAACAAATAGCTCAGTAGAAAGAATCTCTAAAAGGAACATGGGAATTGATTATGTATCAAGGATCTCATGTGTTTGGAACTGTCTATGATAATTTGTGACAGACTAGGAGTCTATAGTCTCTTACATATGTTACAAGACTGTAAATTCCTAATCTACCTTGCTGTAATTTAAATGAAAATCTTCTCTAGAAATATTGCTTATTCTACCACATGCTTTTCAAATGCTAAGACCCGAGCCTAAAATGCCTAGTTTTCATGTGCCGCTTTTTATAATGTGCTTTTTGTTTTGTTTTGTTTTGTTTTCAGAATGACTGATGGATGCCCACCCCCCACTCCCGCCCCTTTCCCTGCACCATACCACTTCAAAGGGCATTGAGACCTACACAGCAAGAGGAAACCTTAATTGCTCTGGCTGCCTTAGATGAGGAAACAGGTTGAAAATAAATCAGCAAAGACCCCATCTGTTGCTACTGCCTTCACCCTTTGCCTGCTTGTAACCCTCAAGCCTTTCTTAACCTTGACCCTTCATCTTAACCTTGACCCAGTGACAATGTTTTGCTAGTGTGTGGAATTTACTCTTGGTCATGATTCCTGCTACCCAGCTTCCCATAAAATAAATGCAAAGCTCCCCTTACCCATCTATAGCAAAAAGGATAAATCAGAACAAAAATTCACAAGTAGTTGTTTACTAGCAAACAAGATGGCACCAGTCTCCCTGAACTCCTAATAGTACAATGCCATAGCAAACACACTACTGAAAAGAAAACACTGTAAATGTTGGAATAAAACAGATCTAAGTCCCAATTTACAGCTTACTGGTTATATAAACTTGAACTAGCTTCGACCTTAGACTCCTTGCTTCACCACACCAAGTCTCCATCCCTCAGGTGAAAAATACAGATAATATCTACCTTGTCAGTTTTGTTGTAATGCTAAGTTATTTAAATAATGTATACATTATTCCTCAAAATTCCTAATGCACATATAAGGAGATTCTGTTTTTTCCTTTGTCACATAGACTAGTTGTCATTTATGTTTGGCCATTTATCCATGTCTGGTGATCAAGTAAGAATGAATAAATCAATTATATAATGTAGACATCAAAGGATACTTAAGTCTTTTGATATTAAGTACTAAAAAAAAGGTAAATAACAATGGATAAGGCGCCGGCCTGCGAACCCAAAGGTCACAGGTTCGATACCCCAGCCAGGGCACATAACCAGATTGCAAACCAGGTTTCCAGTCAGGTCTGTGGCTGGAGGCAGGTGAAACGCAATCATACATTGATGTCTCTCTCCCTCTCTGCCTCTCTCCCTTCCCCTCTCTCTAAAAATAATGAAATAAAATCTTAAAAAAAAAAAAATGTTAAAAAAAAAAAAGTAAATATAATGTAATCTCAAAATTGTTTTCAAAATAAAATAGAAAGGTATATACCGGAAATAATTAAATGTGATAATCTATGGGTCATGTTATTTGTTATAGATGATTTTAATTTTGTTCATTGTGCTTTTGTATATCTTTTTTAAAACACTACCATAAGCATGTGTCCCTGTGGTAAATAAAAAGCTAATATAATACTATTTTGAAAAAGCAAAACAAGACTTTTGCCCCCTGCCCCCTTAAGCCATATACAGATTAGAATCTGTCTTATTTTGAAAAAGAAGTTTCCCAGAAAATACTTCAATCCAAAAATCAAAAAAATCCTTATTTTCCCTCTCATTTCCTTCACCTTCCATTCCCACTTCATTGTCGTCTTCTACTCTTCTCCATCTCTGAAAACAAAGGCTAGCATGGTGGATAAATTGGCTAAAACACTGGCTTTCTCCTGGATTAAAACACTGGCTTTCTCCATGTCTCTAGGACATGTCAGTTAATTATTTGAATGGCTTTAAGGCTGAGACATTTGGTAGTCAGAGAGAGGAATAACAGTTCAAGCTGAGAGAGATAGAAGGAGAGGAGGTAATTACATTAAAGCCTGTTCTCGGGAGACCCAGGGAGCTAACCCAAAGAGCCAGGAGTGTAGGCTGAAAGGTTGATCTGGAGATAGGAAGTGAAGTTGGGTACCCTGGGGCCTGTAAGCAGGTGAGCAAAGGAGATCCTGATCGCATTCAGAACAGGACTTTTGCTCTTCTCTTGCAGGAGGCAAAGCCGTCCGTTAGGAGTTAAGCATGGAGGAGTCTGGGTAGGAAACTGGCAGTGGTGAAGGTGTGAAATTACGAGAGCAATAAGAAAGACATCTATCTACTGAAGAGCAAGAAAGAGTGATGACCAGTGATAAAGACCCCGCTGCGGCTGGAAACCAACCACTTTGGCCATTTCTCTGCATAGTTAAGCATTGGTCTCCAGCCACGTTAGCAAGTGTGTGAACAGATGGTCAATTTCTTCCCCAGACCCCATGTTCTCTTAGTATTAGCACCTACAGGTCGCTTGCTTCCTTCCTTCCCTTATCGACCTGAACCCCAAGTTTGGTCATTTGCAATGCTTACTAACCAGCATCCTCCACCCCCTTTTCCTTTGTCTTTCTGTGACTTCTCTGCAAGTCTCAGATGCTGGGGTCAGTCAAAGTGTCAGGTGATAGTATATTAGTTTGAACCTTACCAACACTTCCATTGTCACAGAACACACATAATTCAATATTGGGCATCTGATGAGGGATGGCAGGATGGAATGACCTGGTTCCAGAATGCCACGAGTTGCTTTTCCTCCTAACCTTTTGTTGAGCACTTGGAATGGGCCAACAATCCCAGGAGGACGCAGAGCCGAGTTACCAGCTTCCACTCACTCGGTCTCCCCAGAGGCTTTAGCCTGAAGGAAGGGAAGCCCTCCAGGCTGATGAGGATCCTAGCAGCAAGCTGACTCCCAGATTTTATATTTTGTATTATTTTTTTCCTGGACAGGCTCAGTGTCAGGTTGTCAAGGATACAAACAAAATTCAAAACAAGAATGATGGGAAAGGGGTTTAGGGAGGAGCAGGTTTGAAAAAGAAGAAAAGCCACACAATCCTGTCTTGATTAGAAATGACAAATACAGCAATTGTTTTAACCGTAATTAAAAGCACAATATCAACAGATGTTTTCTCATTTCAGACCCAGAGCACCATTTTTCAAATCCTATCTGGGTTCCCGAGCCATCCCTTTCTTTAAATGGGTCATTTCATCCCTCTTCTGGGCCTGATGTTGCAGTATATAAAATAGGTTAAAAAATGTCCAGAGTTAGGCCCTGGCTGGTGGCACAGTGGACAAGGCACCGGCCTGAGAACCCAAAGGTCGCTGGTTCGATTCCCCAGTCAGGGCACATAACCAGGTTGCAAGCCAGGTCTCCAGCCAGGTCCATAGCTGGAGGCAGGTGAAAGGCAACCATATGTTGATGTCTCTCTCCCTCTCTGCCTCTCTTCCTTCCCCTCTCTCTAGAAATAATAAAATCTTTTTTAAAAATGTCCTGAGTTAGCTGAAATTACCTTATTTGTCAAAGTTCTAGAAATTAGGACAAACCTGGGGGTGAAACTTGAATTAAATCCCTGAAAGAGATCAATAGGCAGACTGGTATCAACTGTAGAAATGCCTAAAAGGTCTTCATATATATATTAAAGCAAAGTTAACAGCCATGGCAATTGGCATGTAATTATACATGCCAATGTATAATTTTTAAGGACTACATGATGATATAAGAAAAATAATAGCAAACTTTTAATGGCATTAACAACAGCATCATTAACAACTTCTGCTACCTTTGTAACTTGTGTACGCCTTAGTTATGTTTTACAATCATTACCTTGTGAAATTGGTTTATTCTATCCAAAAAGGCTCAGCACCAATGGCTCTGTTCAGGTCATCCAGCCAGTAATTTGGGCATTAGAACCTCAGTTAACTGAGGCTAAAGCCAGTACCCTTGCCAATCCGATTATATTGAGTGACCCACTAGGCATGGCTTTGTGGCAATAAAGGTCACAAGGTATAGATAGGATGGGTCTTCTCAAACACTGTGATTGCACTTCTAAACCAAAAGGGAGACTGTCCCAGTAGATTTCTTAAACCTGAGACATGTCTCCCTTCTTGATATCATCAGGGCCAAAATGTAACTCAAGTATCTGCAGAAAATTACACCTAAAACCTGCACAGGGACCCTACTAACATCCTCAAGAAAAAAGCTTCAGAGAAGAACTGGGAGAAAAGGAACCCTTAAAGTCAGTCAGGAAATTAACGAGACACAGCCCGTCTAATTTTCATGCAAGCAAACACCATCACAAATGCTTTCAAAGGTCAAGTTGCAGGGAGTGAGGTAATGCTGTTTGGGGAGGGAAATAAACATTACTTTGGTTTTGCTCTGGGAAGGTTTTTATTTTTTCTCCCTATTTCATATTTCTTCTTTCTCTCTGTCTCAGTTTTGAAGCACTAACCCTTTTCAGTCAAAATCATCCCCATCACCCTCATCTCCTAGGGTCGCTAAAAAAACCATTTTACAGCCTTCTTTGGGGCTTGCAGATTTTTCCCCAAGACCCTCTGCTCGGCAGACATTATTTTCTTACAAGGCTGGAGATTTTAAGAGTGTGGGAAATGACGCTGGATTTGACTTGGCAGAACCAAAGGGGGAAGGGAAGGGAAGGGAAAGAAGGGAAGGGGAGAGAAAAGGAAGGGTCTCCTGTTCAAAATAATCTTTGTTTCTAACCAACAGCATTGCACAAGTTAAGCATTTTCAGAGATAGTCTTAACAGTTTTACAAGATTTTTTTTTCCCCTCTCTTTCAAAATGTGCTTTCAACAGTCATGCTGTTTTCCAATGAACTGAAAGGGGCACTGTGTTCAGAAGCTACAAGGATAGGCTATAAGCATATGACTGGAGGTACAAAAGCTGCTTTATTTGAATGTATGTTTGCCCTGGCAGGGATTTGGAAACCTACCTGCACATAATCCACACTTCGTCCCAGGGCTCTGAAGGCCGTGTACATGACTTCTCTTTTTCCACCCCATTTTTGCATGATGCAAATACTTTTGTTGGACAACACCAACTGGGTGACATGTTGGGAGCTTTCTTTATGTGACTCTTCCGTCTCACCGGGACCCTTCTCATGAAAGTTGTTCTTCCAGACATAAGTGGCAGATTTGTCCCTGCCCATGACTTCGCTGAAGATGTCCATCATGTAAAGGTCATCTTCCGAGTTCCCATCTATGACCATGACAACTTTAATCCCAGGGTAGGTGAGCCTTTTCACAGATTGCAAACATTTCCGCAAGTAGTCTGGATCTTCTTGATATGCAGCAATGCAAAGAGCAACAGTTTTATTCAACTTAATGGGGGTTTCCAGGGATTTTTTCATTTTTCGGTGCTCCAAAAAGGCAAACAGGCTTTGGATGATGAGGTGTGATGCTAAAAAGGCACCATAAAGTCCAAAAGAGAAGTAGTAATTATCTGTTTGGATAAACTGGTAGCCAACAATATAAGCAGCTGTGATTCCAAGGAGGAGAGAGACTCCAAAAAGCGTGGTTCCAATTATTCTCAGGATACATAGAAACCTCTCACAATGCATCTGTAATGTAATCAAAGATACTCTTGGTTAATGACTCTTGTCCCCGCACCTGTTCTGTACATGGTCAAGCACTGGACTAGGGGCATTCAGGAATTCTAACCCTGAGTTTCTCACTAACTAACTGGGTGACTTCCTGCACCTCAGTTTGCTCATCTGCAGAATGGGAGTCTATGGGTGTCCTTCTATGACACCTCACAGGGCTGTTTCAAGAATCAGATCACATGGCGCCGCATCACACTACTGAAAACCGTAATGTGTTAATCAAATACATGAAGTATTATTTTTAGTGTTAGGTCATTGGTCTAAGGTTGCACCCTACATACATGGTCATAGCTAGGTGTGGAACCTAAATTTCCTAGCAAGCAAAGACAACTTGCTTCCTATACTATGTTCTTTCCCCATCTGATACTGACCAAAGTACCTAGAAAATATTTGCTAAGTTGCTCATGTGTCATTTCATCTCATCTCTAGTGCAAATCTCCCAGCTCACAGCCAGCTGAGGTAGGACCTGAGGATACCTACCTGGATTCTAGTACTAGCTCTTTCATTAGCTAATTGTGTAACCTTCAGAGGGCCACTATCTCTCCGGGCCCCACTTTTATTTTTAACTTATTAAATGACAGAGTTTAGACTCAATTATTTCCAAAAGCTCTATTGACACAGGCATGTAATCAAAGCCCCTGCAATGCTGCACTGCATTTTTTATTCAATGGCTCTTCCACCCATCATCACAAACACAAATGGGGATCAGGAACCTTACAGAACATAGTAATGGTAAACACACAATGTTTGTAGACATGAATCATAAATTACAGAAACAGAATCATGCTTCATTTAAACAGCTACGTTTCTGATCTCTTAAAAGCTGCAACATGTTAGACATGAAACACATTTTGGCTCTTAAATGGTGTCTGACTCGAGATGAAGGGTTCAATTCCACAAGACAGTCCTCCACCCTCCAATCTCCAGGTTCCAGCCCTGAGCTAAGGTTGTTACTGAATTTCTGACTATTAATCAGATTCCCAAACTCCCCTCCTTGGGTTTGAATTAATTTGTTTCAGTGGCTTACAGAACTCAGGAAACCCATTGACCTACCACATTATCGGTTTGTTGTAAAAGGATGCTACTCAGGAACAGCCAGATGAAAGAGATAATACATAGGGCAATGTGTGGGGAAAGGATGGGGGCATCTTTCTTTCCCTGAGTTTGCTCCCCTCCCCAAATCACCAACCCAGAACTCCAAACACTCTCCTATTGAGATTTTATGGAAACATCATTGATTCTATTGGCCATTGGTGACTGAACTCTCTCCAGCTCATTCCAATCCTCTAATCACTGGCTCCACTGGCAACCAGTCCCCACCCTTAGCTTTCCAAACACCATCTCATTAACATAACAAAAGACACCTGGTGGCTCTCCACTTAAGAAATTCAAGGATTTTAGGAGCTTTCGCACCAGATACTGTGTTGACCAGTGAACAACACTGGTTCAAATGGTGGATCCACTTTTATGTGGCTTTTCTACCTGAGATTGGGAATCTTTGAAGGTGAAGGGCTGATTTAAGTTATATATAGTGGAATTTTTGGCTGTGTGGGAGGTAGGTACCCCTAACCCATTGTTCAAGATCAACAGTGTATTTCCTATTTTAAATCAAAATGATCAGTTTTTTCCCCTAAAGCTTATTTTCCTCCTCTCTCAAGAATGAACTATGAGGAATCAATATAAATACAGTGTCCCCATCTTCAATCATTCACACCAACTTCAGGGGTTTTGTTATATTTACATAATTACTGCTTAATCTTTTTAATTCAACTAGTTGTTGAAAGCTAAAATTTATTTTAAATGGAAACTTAGGTCAAGTGATTATCTCTGCAAAATCTCATGTTGGATACACTAACTATATTTTCCTATTCCACATTAAGACTTAAAATCGAATGTCCACATAGCATTTAATTATCTTGCATTACTATCTTGGTTGGTACTAGTTGTGTGGCCACCACACTGCTCTCAGCTCCAAGGCACCATTCACATTCCAGTCCCTGTGGTCACACACTGAGGTGGTCCTGAATGCATCTGCATCATTATACTTTTGGGAAACTTCAGCCTGGCTGCTCACCAGTTACGTTTCTTCCCCCTTTGGAGCACAGGCTGCTAGATGTGGCTGGCCCTGGTGTTGGAGCCTTTGGAAACTGGAGGTGAGTCACTTCCCGGAGGGACTTTCAAAACAGAGAGTGGGACTCCTATAGTCCCTTTTCCTTCCACAGGCTGATGCTCCTCTATCAGCAAGGCCCCAGGGAATTGCAGAGACCAAAGATGGAGGTTGGTCCTTGACCTGTCAAATGGAAGTAGCTGGCCACCAATCAGGACTACCTGCCTTGGAGGCTCATGAACCAAGAAATAAATTTGAGTTCTCTTAGTTTACCCATCCTGAATGTTGGGTTTAGCTCACCTACGAATATGACATGGGTTATGCAATGCAGCCTAGAGTGCAGGATTCCAGGCTGTGAGCATCATTTTCCTTTGTTAAGTACAGGTGATTGTACCTGTCAATGACCCTGCACTAGGCTTCACTGAGGAGCAAAAGAAAAAAAAAAAAGTTTTTTTTTTTAATGTATTTTTTTAACATATTCAGCTACCAAGGAAGCTAAAATAAACAAACATGTATTCTACTCTTATATAGGACACCATTAATAAGTAACATGTGAGCCTGGTAGAGGTGATCATAACACAAATGCAGAGTTCAAGCTGCTGGGGAACGAACAGGAAAACGCAAAAGGCAAGAGAGCACAGCATCCCTTGCTAATTAAAACAGCTGTTGGGATGCTTAACCCTCCCAATGGGCGCATTAGCCAATGCCTGAAGGTGCTGGGAGCACCAGACTTGGAACTTGTCCGGTTCCAAGACGTGAGTCACTCTCACAAGAGTGAAACATTTCAAGGGGGCTAAAACCCTCTGCCAGGGAGAAGCTGAAGTGTGTGTTTCACTTGTGTTTAAAATCACCATAGCCAGCAAAAGAACTGCCTGCTATTCTTTTTCCATTATTCACATTTTCCTTGCTTTTATCAGCACACGTGGACGAAGCGTTCGCAGTTTGCAAAGCATCTGCTGACCACAGCTGAAGTGGGAACGCCGTCTGCCGTCTGACATCATAGGAAGTCTACAGAACGTCCCTGTGAAGCCTGGGAAAAGCTGTTGGTAACTTGCAGCAACGTGGCTAGAATGGACCCTTTAGATTTCTTCAAGGTACGGCGCGGTGGCCTTGTCTGACACATGCAAGCGTCTCGGGCAAGGCCAAAGGGCAACAGGCACACTGCAGCGCCAGCGATACTGAGGGAAGATCTCAGGCAGTGACACACAGGATGTGTTTCTTTATCATTTTCCCTGGGTGATTTCAGATATGGGCACCATATGTGAGAGACTTTCTGAGGCAGTCCCCAATTCCAATACTCCGTTTCATAAGCAAACTCTCCTTGTCAGACATATGGCCTTATAGTTCAGTTGGAAAATCTGGTTAGTTTTACCCTAGATCATAAGAGCTTACTGCTAGATAGAAAGATTTAGAAATCCACCTTCCATAAATATTTAAAATATGAAACTTCAGCTTTTTGTTTTTGGGTTTTTTGCCTAGCATCAGTTTACCTTATTCATCAATTTTTAAGTTGTTTTTGGACTTAATGACAATTACTTAGTAAATACTATTCTTCCAGGATTCTAAGCCAAACCAAATGTTCAAGAAAGGCCTGATGCTCCATAAAATAAGCTCTACAAAGCCAAGATAAAAAAATTTTTAAAAATTTGGTTTCACTAATGTACACCAAGACCATAAATCTGAGTTATACATATATATATATATATATTTTACTAACCTGGCTTACAATGGCTATTCAGTAAATGTGTTAAGTGAATGGATGTAAATTTATTCATTAATATATTAGCATCATTGTAAGTCAGCTAACATTGATTCATCATTTATTAGATTCTAGGCAATGGGGTAAGTTTGTTTTGTTGAACGGCATGATTCTATTAAATCTTAATAGCATAATGAGTGGTAAATATATAGTTAATCTTGTGTTACAATAACATACATATAATAAGGAAACCAAGACTGAGCATTTAAGTAACTTGCTCCAAGTCACAAAACCGGGAGTAGGATCCACACAGTGGCATAATGCCAGGTAATTAGAATGGTCTTAGAAAATATTTGCAGAATAGATTTAAATCCTCATGATAAAACAGGCAGCATCCTTTTGTTCTGGCTAATAAAAATGTTATAGATTAGCCTTGGCTGGTATGGCTCAGTGGATTGCGCACCGACCTGCAAACCAAAGGGTCACCACTTTGATTCCCAGTCAGGGAACATGCCTGGGTTGTAGGTCAGACCCCCAGTTGGGGCAGGAGGCAACCACACATTGATGTTCCTCTCCCTCTTTCTCTCTCCCTTTCCCCTCTTTAAAAGTAAATAAATAAAATCTTTTAAAAAGAACGTTTTGGATTTGGTCTTCTTAAAAAAAAACTTAGGAAAGAAAAGAAGGAAAGATTAGAAATTTTGAAAACTATTCTCCTGCTATTGTGGAAAATGAGGACATGGCATGTACTCAGGTACAGACACACAACCAGCCAATACACCGAAGACATCTGAGTTTATACACTTTCCTATGTGGATACAGTCCAAATGGACAGGGAATGAGGTTGGCTTAAAGGAAGCTGGTGGTTCCATCTATGCAATGACAGGTGCTGCTGTCAGAATCTCGGTTTACCCTAAGAAAGGCACTGCTGTTACTACTGGTTCCACTGTAGAGCAGACCTAAGCCTTGCTGTTAGCTCATGTACCCCAGGTGGGACTTTATAGCTGACTGGGCATCAGAGCCCTTTCCTGCTTCTTGACCTCCTTGAATTAACCAGAGGGCAAATGTCGCTGGAGAATGAACAGCTGTTCTCACTACTTTAGTGCCACAGTGAGAACTGGGTTTCCATAGCTTTCCATCCCATTGTGGGAAAAGCTCAAGTGAAGTCAAATCAATCGAGTCAGAATCTGGAAAAGCTGTAGGCCTTAGTCCAGATACTGCTTCTAAAAGGTCCTAGCCTAACTTCTACAAAATGCCCTTTCCAGCTCTGCCATTGTCTCTCTCTGACCCTTGTTTGATTTTAAAATCACACTATGTACACTCTATGGCTGTACAAACTTGTGTCTCAATCAACTGTGTTTTCCTGTACAAAAATCAGATCCTGGCACATAGTAGGTACTTACTAATGCATTCTGAATGATGAGTAAGTCTATTGGGACTCAGGCAGCCAATGCAGTATGACAGAGCAGAGGTCCCTCCCGAATCTGTGGAAGTGAATATATGCTGAGCCATTAAATCTACCTCTCATCCAGCAGTTTTTCTTGTTAAAAAGAGATGATACCAGTTTACTGTTCTGGACAGAACTGACTTCCTTGAAGTTTCTGGAAAATGGGAAAACTAAAGTTTGCTTTATTAGGTAGCAATAATACAGAGAACTTAAATTTATCTTTTGTTGTTGCTGCTTCTATTGCTCAAAGTTCCAAATAACAGAAACCTAATGAGAATTAAATCTTAATTTGTTGAATCCTCTCTTCAGCATTACATGCAATGAACTTGGGGCAGCTAACAAGTCTTTATAATGTAACTAGATGACCAATTATAAGAAAGAAGATACACTTAGACATAAATTTCCCAATAGTTTTCAAAACAGGCCTTTCTTAACCCTCCTTCACTCTGTTACCAGAACATCAGGACATTTGCCTTTTGCATTTTATCATTTTTGGTAGCTTTTTCTTAATAGTTCAGCATGATCTTTAAAGACAACGTGTTAAGCAGCTTGTTTTGTACATATACATGATAGATACTTGCACTAAAGTAATTTAAATAACTGGTTACAATTTGTTTCTAATAGAAAAATAAAATATTAAGCCCATCCATTTTTTTTTTTAATTTCATTCATCCTTAGAAATCTATACCTTTCAGTCAAATGTTAAGTTGTCCGTACGTATAAAGTCTGAATCCCAGCATGACAGGGAAGGATGATTAACATAGAGCAAGTCAGAGACTGAAGTCTAAGGTAATGTTTACTTGTAACGGATCGAGAAAACCGATGATGTTACACAGCTATTGATGTTACACAGCTATCCTTCCAAGAAAATCCCACCTAGGTCAGTCAGTCAGTACAGATTTAAAAGTCTAGAAATCAGAATGCCCAGTTGAGATAAAATGAAGCAGCTAAGCTTGACCTACAGAAAAAGGGCACTCTGGTTCCCATCCTACGTACGGACTTTGAAGTTGGTCCTTTTCTCTCTCCAGGCCCACTGCAGTTCCTCCAGCAGAGACCCCCATGCTTGCAGAGTTAGGCAATAAGCCATTCAAAGGCCTTGTCTGTCGCCCACAGCTGTGTCTGGATGCTTTAGACTTCACGCTTTAGACTTCTCTTCATTTGCACCATCAATACAGATCCACTGCTCCTAGGATACCAATTCTCTCAAATGCCCTGTGGGTTCCTGAACTTCATCCTGAAGTTCAGTGTGGCCAAGGGGAACATTACAAAGACTTGACATGAAATCTTAGTTCCATGTTTCTCCTTGGGCTCCTAGGCACTATTTTTATAGATCAAAATGCTACGTGGCCGCATGTACCACAAATGCCAAATTTCTTCATGAAATCTTTCCCAGTCTCTCAGTCAGTTATGATTTCTCAATTTAAGCCCCATAAAACTCGACTAATTCACCTGCAGCATGTCCACTTCAAGGGCATAATATTTACATAATATTCTTGGATTAAATTTCATCCACTCCTTACTAGCGCTGTGACTTAAGATTGAGTTCATTAATCTTCCTGGGCAAGGCTCCTTTATTTACAGTTTTTTGGGGGGAGGAGAGGTGGAGTAGGGTGTTAGATATAATATAGTGGTCTAACACAGTGCCTCAGATGTATTAGACATGTGATCCACAGTAGCTATTATTTTACATTTCTCATGGGTCAGCTCATATTTTACCTTACGCTATGGGTATTTAAAGACTTTCTGTAAAATGGATTCCATTAAAATGTGGACTGCATCTTATTCATTCCAATGTGCCATGTATAGTTGTATGCATTTAAGAGGCATTTATTTGTAAATATTTAATTTAAATAAAAGGTTTAACAGTATGACCTCATAATACATATTTTGACTCATTGGTCAAACTTTCTAGATTGTGGTAAGGCAATATATATAAGGTTCATGTAGATGACATTCAAAATAAGACTTGAATACCTTAAGGTATGTGCAATGGGATGATACTTATTCCATGCAAATCGTTGCTAGGAAAGAATTAAAACCAAAGTGGGGTGATGGCAGTGGTTCCACTCCCCCCACCCTCATTCAGCTGTCATAACAGCTGCCACTGGCTGGCTGTCTTAGCAGCCTCTTAGTGGAACACAGACTCGGGGTGCATGGGATTAAAAAAAGAAAACCCAGAATGGAATAGTGGGTTTATGCACATTATGCAAAAATCGGGACGCTAATAATGTAACAGACTAATTAGCCTTAGATTAAAAAATGTAAACTTGGCCCTGGAAGGGTGGCTTTTCTGGCTAGAGTGTTGTCCTGTATACACCAAAAGGCTTCAGATATGACTCCTGGTCAGGGCACATATCTAGGTGGTGGGATCGATCCCTGATCAGGGTGCATACAGCTGGCAACAGATTGATGTTTCTCTCTCACTTCAATGTTTCTCTCTCTCCCTCCCTTCCTCCCTCTCCAAAATCAATAAACATATCCTCAGGTAATGATTTTTTAAAGAAATGTAACTTTGCTAAAGGGGGGGGGGGTCTTGACATTGATCCATAGATATGAAATTTCCCCGTAGTGCCAATAATAGAAAACAAATGGAACAGTGAAAAGTGTGTGTTTAAAGATTGAATAATAATGATGTTTTGAAAGAAATCTTAGATGGGAAGGAAATTGTGTCTGAAAAAGTATTCGTGAAGTTCAGTATAGCGGGGCCATCCCGTAGACTCAACGAAAATGATTACACAGGCTGACTTACTTTCTAGTTACTTATTCATTCATTGCACCATACCTGTTTTCCAGGACTGACTAAAGAAATATCTTTGCTCCACAGAGAATGACATTCAAATTTCATTTGTCAAGACCCTGAATTTCTATAAGCTGCATAACTCTCTCTCTGGTAAATGAAGGAGTTAGTTCTAGGTGCAAAACAAGCAATTCAGATAACAAATGCTTACCGATGTATCTACAATACATTTTTCTATTTACCCAAACTTGGGTAATATAAAAATTAAGAGAAAAAATGTGATATCCTAACTGCAATCCTATAATCCAGAAATGTCTACTTAGAATTCCAAAATTGTTTCAAACTGGCAAATGCATACACAGCATAATATACATACTAAAATAAGTAAGTAGTTAAACTTTATTAAAAATGTAAAAGAATAGCCAAAAGACTTGTAAAACCTGATGGATTATGATGGGTATTAAAACTACCTCGGTTGTATAAGTAACCAATCTTATTTTGCCTTTGAAAAAACTGCAGTGAAAACTAATATAATGAATGTGTCACCTTCCACACACTTGAATCAAAACCTTGGAATTGAGTTGTTTTCAACCTTATCCTGTAAAATTTTAAATTGCATCTAAATAGTTTGATGGGCATATGTATTTGTTCTAGCAAATTCTATACAAATACACATTTTAATTTTAAACCTTTCATAGTCATGTTTGAATGTGTTGACCTTTAAAAAAATTTTAATGACTTTCCTTTTAAAAAAATCATAATTCCTTTTAAAATCTAAAGATGCATTATCATTGTGCCTTCAACCCAGTAAGAATCTGCAGGAGGGAAAAAGAAACCAGAAACCTACTATGGGGAGGGAAGTTGTCTCTTATTCCTCAACCTTCTCACTTAGCGAAACCTAACTACCAACTTCCTTCGCTGTAACCTGGAGCTGTCTATATATATACTCAGGCTTCGAGTTGGGGGAAGCCCTTTTTGACCAATCAGGGCTTCCCGACCTATTGCATCACACCTCCCCCCACCCGGGGGGCGTGACGTCATAGGCAATCCCAGGCCAGCCACGTGGGTGGGAAAGGTGCAGCGGTTCTGGGCAGCTGTTAGGTAGACACCCGCTGCAACGGTCCCCAAGGGCGGAGAGCAGGGCAGGGAGCGGCCGCCAGGGCTCCTGCGCGCACCTCCCGGGAGCGCAGCTCCAGCAGCTCGCTGGCGCGGGAGGCGCGCGGGGTGGGGAAGCCCCCAGGCTGAGCGCGGGCGTTTGGCGGGTGGAGGGAGAGACTAGGGGGGAAGCTGGCACCTAAGACTGTGTAATAGGAGCCGGGTCTTGTAAAGCCTCCTCCCCAGGCACCGCCTCTCCGCTCCCAGCTCCTCTTTCCAGCCTTAATTATCCTTTCAGCGCCGTTTCCCCCCGGCTGCGTTTCCCTGGCTGGAGGAAAAAGCCTCCCTCGCCTCCCCGCTCTCGCCCTCACACAGACCCTCCTTTCAGACCCGCCCTCCTGTTCACAGGGACCCATTTCGGAGTCTTGGCTCACGCAGGGCGGGAACCAGTGTGACGAATTCCGCCCAAGGTGTTGATTATCCGTCCCAACCCAGCTTCTGGCTCGCTTCCCACCTTCACCCCCCGCTCACGCTGACCCCCCTCTCTTCCCGCACCCCCGGGCTGGGTGATGGGGACGATGTCTCCAATCCCCCCTCCCCCGGCGGTTTCCCGCCGCTGCAGCTGTGCTGAGAAGCTCCAGCGTGCTCGGTGCCACGTCGGAATTGGCTCCTGAACGCTGCAGCTGCCGGCGAGCTGCGCGCGGTCCCCAGGCAAGCCCTGCCCCGGGGCAGTCGGCGGGCGGGCCCGGCGGAGTGCGGGGATGCGCGCCCTCCTTCTGCTGGGGTCTGGGACATCCACCGCTGGCGTCAGCGACCCTGGGCCTGAGCAAGGCTTCCGGGGCTGGGCTGGGCTCGGGCAGACCTAGCCTGACACTTTTAATGGGGTGCAGGGAGTGCCAGGGAAGAGAGGCTGGAGAGAGGGGGGAGTGGCCGAGCGTGGCCGGTAGCTGAGAAGAGGTGGAGGGAGGACCCTCCTTCTTTGGGGTCCCATCTAGGAGCCTTGCACGCTTTAACCCTTTGCATTACGATTAAGAAGCGACTTCCCACTTGGAAGTAAAACGCGCTGGGCTGTTCCAGGGTTTTCCTCCCCACATCAAGCGTGTGGGAAAGAAAGGGGATAGGAAGGGGGCAGGAGGCGGCTGTGCGGAATACACAGCCTTACACAGTGGAAATTCTTGTTTCCTAATCCGGGAGCCCCACTGCAGCTCCGGAAGATGCGGAATGGAAAAGTACGTCTCAGGACCGCAGTCTTTCCCGGGCGGGCTGAGAGTTTACCTGTGTTGCTAGCAAAGCAGCGGATTTCTGGAGAGCACCACAGGGGTAGGAAACAGGGATCTGAAATAGCCACTGACTTTTAGTCTTGTTGGATATGTTCAGACCTCAAACTTTGCTGTCGAGAACGGACTATAAAGATTTTTTTGTAACACTTATGTGGATAATTTCTTCCCTCTCCATGGCCTATTCGAGGACCCTCATCCTTCACCAAATCGCGCCAATGTAACGTACCTTGTTCAGCTCTTGGTCATAAAGTTGTCCTTAGCCTGTCTGTGTGGTCCCGGAGGGCCGGTGGCGGGCAGTTTCCAAAATTGAGGTAATAAGAAATCAGATGAATTTGAGACGACCGGCCAAAAAAAATAAAAAATTTAAAAACAACATTTAAAAAAGGGTTGGGGAGTCTAAAGGTTTGTTTCTCCCTCACTTTAAAAAGGAGATCTCACCACTATTCTCTGATATTTCCGTTGCACTTAAAATCTCCTGATTCTTAAAAGACAATTTGTCCTTCAAAAATAAATTAATTTTTTAAAAAATTTTATGTCTTTTGCTCCAGTCCTTCTCCCCTGGTATCGGAAAGTCTCTTCACTTTTTTTCGCGTCCAAAAAAGCCCGGTGAAGACCCAGCAGCGCCCTGGAAGCGCAGAATTGGGAGAAAGTCTGTGGCTGAGGCTGGTTCAAGTCCCTGGTTCAATGGGCTGCTGGGAGCCAGGACGGGGTAATTCTTTCCAGACGTCTTGACTTCTCCTTCCTCGCAGTTGTTGCCTCTCTGCCTCCTCCAACTTAAGGGGGTCTTAACTAGTGAGCTGGTGGGTGTTTTAATAGGGCGGAGGAGGGAGTGGGGGGTGAGGGGAGTGGAGAAGGGAGGTGCAGACTGCCGAACCCGGAGGGGAGGGAGCTGGGAGCGCGGGCGGGCGAGGTGGGGCGGGGGGCGGGGAGGGGGAGAGAGAAATTGGCCATTCAAAACCCTCTCTGAGCTCCAGGCCGGTTCTAAACGCCAATGAATTCAATTAACTTGATTGCTAACGTGTGCAGAGATGCGGGGCACCCGTGCTGGCCACCACCTGAGTCCCCGCTTTCTCTAGCGGTGGAGCAGGGAGGCCACGCTTTGTAGGCATCCCCGATTCCTGTCCGAGTTACAGGATTCCCCTCTTTGCGAGCAGCTGCCCGTAGGGTTGAAGTAATTTGCCTTAAGACCAAAGGGTGCCCTACGGCGAAGGAACCGCCCCGGGGAGAGCTGGCCGGAGGTGCGGAGGGGTGTGTGTGTGTGCGCGCGCGCGCGCGCGCACGCACCCAAGTACACCCCCGGGGGTCTCCGAAAGCCGGCTGAGACCAAAAAGTCGGCCACTGGTCCTTCCACCGCTCGTTAACCCTTTCTTCCCTCCAATTCAGAAGTTTCCGAGCCGATGTCAAGTGGCCAAGTCGGAGAGGTTTCCGCCATGGGTGGGCGGGAAAATTGGAAAAGTACATTTTTTTTCGCGACCCGATCCCTTCACGTGAAAATAAGCCGATGGCGCGCATTATAAATAAAATGTAATAAAACAAACATAATCCTCCGGAGGACTCGAAAACAGCGCGCTTTAAAACGCCATTTCTAAAGGAATGGCTTAAGCGGCGTTTGCTTCCCGCGAGCTTTCTTCAATGACGACGGATCAAAAGGCTGATATGTGCTTCGAGATGGTCTTTGCTCATCTTTCTCCCATTACCCCAAAGCTGAAAAGAGCTAGTTTTCTCGATTACTACCCGCCCCCCCTTAATCTCTCCGGTCCCCGCCAACAGCACGCCTAATGACTTAAAATGGACAGTAGGTGGCACTGTTTAGGAAAAAATGAAAGCTAGTTTACAAATAACTTGGGAGTTTCGGTGATTCCGCTGAAATTATTACCGGGTAAAAGATTTCTTTCTTTTCTTTCCAAGGTCCTTCTGAAATATGGAACCCTTTCGAACTCGATGAGGACTTGAAAACTGGATTCTTCTCCTTATCACCTATCTTGGACCATCAAGACCAAGTCAAAACCGAAAAATCGAGTCCACTGGGAGCGATGATTTTCAACATATTGCTCGCAGGGTGTGGTGTTGGGGGGTGATGTGATTAAAGGTCAAGTATTTTATTGCAATATCAGGTAGTCAGCCAGACCAGCCCTCAGGGGGCTGACCTGCAAAGTACTACCGGTTTCCGTTGCCCGCCTGTCAAACTCCAACCCACCCCGACAGAGGGCGGTTACCTCTGGCAGGCCTTACCTTCGCCTAAAGACTTCGTTCACACCCCTGGGGTGACCCACTTATCAATTTCCCCCTGCAGACATTCGAGGCTTTATTCAGCCTTTGAATCCTGCCTTGAGTGATTCAACTCTTAAGGAACTGGCTTACATTTTTGGACATAATTTCATCCCACTTCATCAGATTCTAGCTTCTTGATTTTTAGTTTGATGGTAGTTTTTAAGTGCTAAATTACAATTTAAAATATAAACTATTATGGAACGTATGTACTCTTCTTACATATCATGCAGATTAGACTAATCTAGGGGTGTGGTGGAAATTGTGGGTGTAGAGCAGTCCTTCAGCTGTGGGACCCCACAGGGACACAACCTCAGCTCACAACTTCCAGGAATATTATATGTAATGCAGGATTGTGGGCTTTGCCTTGGTTGTATTTAACTGCTCCAGTGTGAATATTTCGAACAATGGGAACTTTTAGTAAAACTGAGTTTCTTTATTAAACAAAAGCACATTTGTTTTTGCCCCCTTGCACTTGGAATTCATGGCTCATAAAGCCAGACATGTTCCCTGTCTGGGGATGACTTTAAAAGCTAATTACACATCCATGCATTTCTATCAGTTTCAGTCATAACCCCCAAAAATAGAAGAGGGAAGAGGCTAGCAGAATTTAAAGCCGGGGGTGAAATATTGCATCTATCACATTTTCTGAGGGAGGCCTGAAATTCAAATCCCACCTTTGATGCGGGATTGTGTGATGTGGGCTCTTTGTGTGATCCTGGAAGTGCATTTCACCTCTCTAGACCTTTATTTCCTCCTTGATAAATGAGAAAGTACCTGCTTTACAGAGTTGTTATGACAATAGAATGTGTTAAATTATGTTAAAAGCCTAGTGCCTAAGCTCCACACTTAGGTAGATCTTCCTAATATAATGCTCTAGTTTTTAATATAAACATTGTGGATAGTCAAAAAACCTTAGTACCTTTCTCCTGGTTTCCGATTTTTTAAATTATGCTTGTTAGGGATTAACTAAGGTTGCACCCTGTGCTCTCTTATTTGACCTACTTCAGCTTTCTACTGTTTCCTTACTGATTTTCATAGAGTTAAATTATTCCACGTGCCCATGGATACACCCCAAACCTTCACATTTAACCAAGATTTATTCCTGAATTATGGCTACCAGCCATCTAGCAGCAAATTACAAGAAATGAGATTCAATTTCATAAACAAACTATGGCATTAACCAGTCCATTTAAATTGTAACTTCTATTTTAAACATGAGTCTTTTAGATTGGAAGATGATGGATGCTTCAGGCTTGACATCCTGAAATCTATTTTATCCAACCTGTGCCTATTGTTTCAACCATACAAGACGCCATAGCAAGGAACTTCAGACGCAAGAATGTTACTTGAGTTAATGGGAGCTCACAGTAGATTGCGGCTAGTTTCCTTCCACAAGACAAAAGGAGTGTTCAAATGTCTGAATGAAGGATTTTGACACAGGATTTAATACCTTCATAACTTTCTGTATAAGTAATTCTCAAATGTTTTTGGTGTACAGTACCTCTGCACTTCCTTCAAAATTATTAACAGCTTCAAAAAACTTGTATATAAAGAATACATGTATCAATATTTAACATAAAAGCTAACTGAAAAATGTTATATCTCATTCATTTGAAATAATAAATGCAATGACTTGTCATCTTAATATATTTTTTGTGAAATGTGTTTATTTTTGCAAATCTCTACTATCTGCTATCTGCTGCAGATATATATGTTATATATCATAGAAATTATCTGGCCTTAAACATATATGTAATTGAAGAATGGAGAAATATTTTAATAGCCTTTTTAGATGTTCTTAGACACTTATATAATTAAATCAAAACTTTACACAACTTGCCCTTGATCTTAGCCAAAAGGCTGAGAAGTGATCTACAGAACACCATTTGGGTAATACTGGTTTATATTAAGCATATCAAATACAGCAGTATACAAATCTGGGTGTGTTACTTTAAAAAGAACAGACAGCATGCTGCATATTGAGAGCAAGCAGTGAGAACAGGGATATCAATAGTAAACCTGTTGGGTAAAGCATGCCTATAGGAAGTAGAAGCTTGGAAAGATGCAGAAGATTGAGAGAACCCGACAGACATTGGAAAATTTGCATAGGGTTTATATAAACATGTGAGATTAACATGTTCTCTATGATCTAAAACTGTATACCAGTGAGAATTTAAATACTACATATCTCAGCTTCATGAAAGGTAGAATTCTGTGAGTTTGGGTTGTGCAGAAATGAAAGAACTTAATCTGGAACTTCGTTTTCTTATTCCCAGTTGAATAATGCAAAGGGCCTTTCCCCTGCCACATGGAGACTGGATTACTGGATTAATTCTAAGGCTGAACTCTTGAGGCTCTAGGGTTAATTCTGACAAAATTTTGAAAGGGGCATGTCTATGTTTATTACTAGATTTAAAGATGTGGCTGGAGGTAGACATTGAAACATCAGACACCCAGGAAATTATAATAAACAAGTTGAAAGAGATCAAAGTACCTGTTTCATGGAGCTAAGTAGAAAGGATAATTGTATTTATCATCATGGGTTTAGAAGATCTAACTATATCAGATGGAATAGTAATTTATCAATTATTGATCATTGCAAAGTAGACTCAATATTATTAGAGCTATGTTTATGGATTACCCAAAATAAAAGGGGAAAAAATCCAAACATTACCATGGATTCTCTTTTTAATTGCCTTTCAACATCTCTTTCCATGGATAAGAAAACTAACTTTAAAGCATTATGACTTAGTCTAAACCCTAAAAGGTGGATACTCAAAAGGACCTGAGATTAATAACTGTGATTTGATTGACAATAAAATCAAATACAACTACTTCAATGATTTATCTGATAAGGAAAAGAAAACCTTATATTTTGGAAATTCACCTTCAATTATTGAATAAATATGCAGGAGCTTTACTTTCATAACATTGCATTATTTTAATTTTAAGAATTACCTCCAGTTATCTGTGTGTGTGTTTTCAACAGGTGGGGGAGAGGTGAATTCTTTCACAGAGCCTAAATGGTAGGTTTATCACTCACATTCTTTTGACCCACTTTACAGAAAAACACAAATCTAATTATCCTGATTTAAATGTCAACAAGTTTTGTCAACAAGGATATATAGTTTCCATGACAAATCAATAAAAGCAGAAGTGCTACTCAAGGTGCAAGTCTGTAATCTAATTGTCCTTTGATATTTTAATAGCCTCAATTACAGTGATGAAGGAGAATTTAAAAGGTATGTCTTTGTCCACAGCAACTGCTAATATGTGGAAATAGAGTAACTACCTTGTTTAAATAAACTTCCTTGGAGATTATGTGACCTTTCATGTGCTTCCTGAAAAGCTTAACAAATTTTGCAGCTTCTCAAGAGAAGATGTTCTTCAGTTCTGAAAACTAATTTAGTTCTTAATAGAGGGGGTAGTTGCTAAAATTTTCTAAGTAGAGGGATCCTTTGTTGTTGTGTTTTTCAATGACCTTGTTAACAGAAAAGTGAATATATACTAAAAAAAATCCATACAATTTCAGGGGGTTCACAGATTTTCTCCAAATCTGTTGCTGAAAAGATTAAAATTTTCCTTCCCAAGAGAATCATTGTGCAGTCTTGGGAAATACTATGAAACCTTAAATCTTCCTCATTAATTAGAAATCATATCAGATATTTGAAAGCTTAAAAAGAAGGCAAAGGAAGAGAAAAACTAAGCAACCTTTTTTTTTTCTAATATTCACACTAATTTTTTTTTAATACACCAATTTGGGAGAGGTAGAATCTCAAATAAAGTAAATTTTAGGCATTTTGGAGAAAGCTATCCAAAGGGAAATAGGAATCTGGGAATATAAGATATTTTTAAAATCCCATTACATTTCCCTTTCCTTGGGCATTGATTTCATACTTTTAGGACAAGAAAGTTCAAATTACTCCAAGCTTTCAGATTAAGAAGGCTGCCTTTAAATACATACAAGTGGATGAAATCCTTAGATGGAAAACCCCCTACCTTTATCTAAGAGAGGCTGTATCTGCAACACAAATGAGCAGAATTACCATTTCAATGGCACCTGAGGGATGGTATTGCCACCCTCAGTCCTAAAAATGCCACCATGAAGTGTGACTCCTTGCATTACATTAGTCACATCCTGCCTACCATGGATGGTGGGGTGATTTGGGGATCAAAACAAGCAATTGTGATGCTACTCAACGGAATTACCTTTTTTTGAATGATGGGAATACTGTACTCATGGCATCTTCTTGAGTACTTTCACATTTCAGAGTTTGAATCGGATCACAGTGGGTCTGAGGACGTTGTATGAAATGGTCCCGCTTATACCTTCTGCTTAAACCAAGACCCAGGACACATGTTGATCTGTTCCTTACTCATCTCTTGGAGGCAGCACTTGTTTGGTCACACCAGCTTGGTTGGACTTCTAATTAGGCAGTTTGGGAGGTAGTCTCATCGTCCTGAAAAGTCAAGTGCCTCCAAGTATCAGAGGTGTTTCTCCAAGTTCGGACTGAGGTCAGCCTCCATCCCAGTCATCTGGCAGCTTTTATAGGCTTTCAGTCCAAGCTCCTGATCTATTTGATCAGAATTTATCATGGTAAATCATGAGGAAATGGTAATTTTGAAAACTTCCTCAAGTAATCCATATGCACTCTGACGCTTTGCTTTAGAGATGTCCTAGTGCAGGAATTACTTTCCTGGGCTTTTTACCCATAGCTCTTTAAATTAGACTTTTGTACTTAAATCTACTTGGCTAACAAAAGAGTAACAATGCCTCTTTTCTTTTTTCTTTCTTTCTTTCTTTCTTTCTTTTTTTTGCAAAATACACTTGGGAATTTCAAATAATTTTTCTACTTAATAATAGAACCTTTGTTGTAAACATAGAGTTTATATATAATCACTAGATTATCTGCTGGCCTATTAATCCAGTGATTCCTACAACAAAGGAGGCGATATCAAGTATAAAAGTGAAGGTTCTAGACTCAAACTACTTGTTTTGGGTACCAACACGCTTACTATCTGGTCTAGGGCAAATGGCTTAACCGCTAAGCTTCAGTTTCTCTCTATTTAAAATGGGAACGTTACAGAACAGGAAGCATCGGCCCACTGGGGCCAGCAGAGCCAAACTTACATTATGAATGGTGCCAACCAGAAGAATGTGGGAAGCTAATGCTCAAAAGCCCAGAGTCCCAGACACAGGGGCAAATTTTCAATTGGAGCTTGGCCATTTATGGCGAAGGGGTGTCAACACAGGATCTACCTGGACAGTGGACCTTTGGCTTCTTAAATGGCTACAGTGTTCAAAGCACCCTTGCATCTCTATCCTTTGGGTCTGTGGAGGTGGAGAGGAAGCCAGGTTTTGGTTCTGGGTGCAGCAGACCAAAGTTCTCCTCTCTGCACATTCATCAGTTGCATGACTTGCAGTCTCCAAAAAGTAACTCAGTGTATCATAAAACATGATAAGACCATGTTGAGCTGGTTCTACAGTAACAGTAATAGTAGTAAAACCTTCCCTTGAAGGTTTATAGGAGAGCACATACAATTTCTCATCTAAAGCTCTGATAAGCATTCAATAAACATCAACCACCATTATTGGTGTCCTTCAAAACACAGGTTGAAAGACAAGTGCCTAAAAACTTGCTTCTTGGCTGCAGTGGAGCTGTTCCATTCCGCCTGTTCTGGTAGGCATCCTGGACTTCTCCATTCTGCTCCTGAGGAAGAGAGTAAAGGAATAAAATGGAGTCACTATAGTCAAACTGCTAAATTACTAAAATCAAGTAACTTGAGGCATAAGGAAACAATTTTACTCTTGTTGTTAACTAGCTTGAGAACTTCAACTTTTTTAACTTCACAGTCCTGTATCAATACCTGGATGTACATCAAACATCCAGATAATCCTATGATTACTCAACTGAGGACCAAGGAAAGAGGGTTTATGCACCCTGGCATTTGACACCCATTATCCAGACCACCTGTCTTCCAGAGGCTTACCATATAAGACAAATCCAGAAGCTGAGAAGGTAGAACTGAATCTGCTTCAGAATGTACTTTTTACTATAAGAACACTTAGCTTTTCTTCTTCAGAACACTCTGACATTGCCTAGTTGTATTGACACTCCACAAACACTAAGGCTCTTGAATAACTTTTTATCATTTATTTCTAGCAAAAACTTCAGACTTTTGTTGGGTTTGCTTGACACTCAGAATTCAAAATAAACAACAACAACAACAAACTCTTTAAGTCTTCTTGGAGACTTAAAACGTAGAGGATTTTATTTTTAATTCCTAAGGAAAATCCCTTTAATGTACTGAGCACTAGCAGTAAGTATGTACTTTGGAAGGAATTTGTTGTATGAGTATTTAGCAGTCTACCTAAATTATAGAAAGTTTAAGAAAAACTAAAAATCAATTTAAAAATACTTCTTTGAAAGAGTTGAATGTGCTTTTTCTTCCATAATATATTTACCCAGGAAAACTAACTTGGGTGGGGCATCTGATTTTCAGCACACCTTTGCTTTACACCCTTGTTTGCAGTGGAGTGCTCTGGGGTGTGCAGAGGACAAGGGACTTGCCCTAGGTCACACACAAAGAGTCAGTGATTTGGACCAGATTGAATCAAGAATTTCTATGGCAGGACTTCTGGTAAGTTTCTTTGGCGGGAATGTCCAAAAATAAATGGCTGACTAAAAATAAATCTTTACACCTCTACTTTTAGAACAAAGAGAAGGATACAGTTGCTATTTTTCATATCTTTATTTAAATTTCTAAATATAATAACTTGAACCTGGCTTTCCAACACCCTCCCAAATACCTGAATTTATGCTGCTTAACTTACTCTGTTGAATTGGGAGTAGAACAGAAGAGTTTTCCCCTTGAAAATTTTGGCCTATTTGCCTTCCATGCTCATGTTAAGTCCCTGTGTTTACTGTTGCCAAGTATTTATTTGCCAAAATTTTATTGAGCACCTACTATGGGCCATCTACAATCTTGCCTTTAACATTTACAGTATCATTGCAAGAGTACTAATAAAGGCTCATGCATCAACTGTCTATTTACACACACACACACACACACACACACACGCGCACAGATCCAAAAATGGCATCATTTGTGCTAAAACCCCATGATACCAAACCTAGCTTTAATACATCATCTAATTACAGTTTCAACCCCTCCCAAAAATGTAATTTAAACCAACCTGTCTGGAATTTTTCTGGCCAAGCCCCTGTAAGGTAATTTGTCACGTAGGCCCTCTCCATTTCAGCAAAAAAGCAATCTGCATGCTAAAACCCCCTCCTGTGTTCTTTTTCCCTGAAGAAACCTGTCCTGGCTTTAAAATGTTACTTATTTTTATTGTCAGTAACTCCCTCACTCCACCTGTATTCCTATAAAAACCATCCATTTTGTAAGACCCTTCAGAATGTTCTCCTAGTTGCTAGTTGGGATACTGCTTGATTCATGAATTGCTCAATAAAGCCCATTACATTTTCACAATTATTTGGTTGAATCTGGGTCTTTAAAGCAATCTAAATGCCTAATATTCATAAATCAAATTAGTTCTTTCTACTTTGACAAACATACCTTCATAAAAACAGGTAAGTCCAGTTTCAAATTGAGAATTCTCCAGCACTTCAGCGTGGCTAGTGCAGGAACAGACTACCAAACACCAGCACCCTGATTCCACTTTCCTGCTCTGGTTCTCAGCCCACCCTTCTCTTCCCAACCCTGACCACATTCCATACTGTGAAAAGCTTTTTACATACACATTCAAGACACCAGCTGAGCTGACCCTGGAAAAAGGCTCAGAATAAGGTCCCTTCATGCTTGAGTCTAAAGGTGATACTACTACACTATGCTGTTTCAGAACAGCATAGGTGGGGTTCAATTGCCCACTGCCAAGAACAGTGACTCCCAATGCAAGAGTTTGGTGAAAATGGAAAAGGGTTGTTTATTTAAAGGTTATACAAATTCAGGATGATGATGGATCTCTGCCATTAAGTCCTACCTCCTTTAAAACACCCTAAAACACATAGTCCTGCCTCCCCCTGCCAAATCGAGCCAGTTTCAGAATACCCCAGGCAAGGTACTGTCTTTTGGAAAAGCAGAAGTCTGAGGTTCAGCATTCCGGGTCACAGTCTAGCATTCTAGGCATCTCCCGCTGATCAGCTTGGTTAGACAGGTCCCCGCAATTCCCAGCTCCATCAGCCATGCCGCTGTGTTCTCCCAGCAGGTTTCCCGGTAGGTTTCCTCTTTCTTACTCTAGCTCTTAATCCAAAACTGCAGCATCTCCTTACACACCACACCTCATGGTGGATCGGGGTGGAGTGGAGGGGACCCTTTGACATCCTTTCATATGGCATGGCTGCCCTCCTCGTGGCTTCCTGCCCTTATTTGTAAATGCTGACTTGGAGCTTCCTGCATGACCTCAAATTCTGGCTTATCCTTAATGTGCTGCTTTTGCCAGCTCACCCATATCTTTTACCATCTTTCAGCTGCCATCTTTAGTCAGGGAAAGAGTCTCCTGTGTGACACGTGGATATCCAGGGTGGACCACCTCCCATGGCTATGAGTCACTGAATGCTCTGAAAGTCAAGTAGACCATTTTTACCCAGGACCTCAGCACAGCTATTAACTTGACTTTTGTTTTGCAAAATATCTTAATTGCTGTATCAGCTATTTCTCCCTTCCCCCAGCAGAGGTTCATGGGCAATATTCTCTGCTACTTGCGGGGATCCCCACTCTGTACCCCATTACAATTCTTCCCAGTTACACTCTGGACGCTTGTAATCTTACAAGGACAATGAGTGAAGGTCTCATAATTTTCTGGAGCTGCTTCCTGTGGCTGTGGCCACGGTGCTACCTACCCCTGGGTCCAGGGGTCCCTGACAGAGGGGGGAGGTGTAGAGCAGAGGGTGGCCTTCATGTACAGAGAAGGACCTTGCTAAGTCTAGGTCAGTTGGCTATCCCTGAAGAGCGGCATGTTTGATATCCAAAGGTTGGCACTCCTGGACAGGTGAGCATCCATGTTATATTTTGGAAGCAACAGATTTGACAGGAACATTAGAAAACACAACTAAAACAACAACACTAAATGACTATGGCAGGGACCAATTCTTCAATGTCCCATGTTAGGAAAGGAGTGGCTTCTCTGGAGGAAGTTGTGCAAGGCATGCACCACCTGTCCAAAAACCTTTTGCTCACTCAGCTTGGCCTGAGGGGAATATTTTAGGATTCCCCCCTTCTAGGCCTCTGGGACATTTCTGTCCAAGCCATTAAGGCAGAAAGGGAAATCAGTTTTTAAGGTGAAGCCCACAGACCGCCCCATACTTCAACCCAACCATTTAGTTTAGCCTGGAGGCGGCGGTGCAGATGGGCTGCTTAAGTGAGACCTATATTGTGTAATCAATCACTCAGGTAATGAGATCATAGAATTATACCCTAAAAAATAGAAAGGAAGAACATGCATGTTAATTCACACAACAGCCCACAAACCAGTCTCTGAGTCTGCAAGACTGTTTGCTGGGAAGGTATCCAGTTGTAAGGCCTTTGCTGGCATGACATTTAACCAGTGGCAATTTGACAGATCCGTCTTGCCTATAAACTGAGCATCTTCGACGATGCCACAAGCCCAGTTTCAACTTTCAAATGAAAACATACTTTGAAGACAGTTAGCTGCATTGGTCTAATGTCCATGACTGAGCCTTGAGATCTTCCTTGAATCCCGCTTTTTCTCCTTCAGATCACCCTCATTGTCATTAAAGGGACTGCATTAAATCTAGCTTGAACTTTGCCTGTTTGCATAAACACAAGAACAGCAATGGATCTTTAAGTCTGCTTTTCTGGAACTCACACAAGGACCCTTTTTAGATTGACTCTTTAGTCCACTCTTCTGAGCACAGGAGCTGGGCACACACCTGCCATCTGGCCTTGCCTTTAGCACCCACTTCTCTCAACTGAAACAGAGTATCAGAAAGTTAATGGCAGGTAGATAGCAAGCCATTGCTATGTTAAAAATCCCTTTGCTATGTGGTCCAACTTCTCTGAGAGATAAGCTATCGGTTGGGGTATATTTCCCAAAGTCTGGGTTAGTACCCCCAGTCCAACCCCCTGCCTTTCATGAACGTACAATTTGAAAGGCTTCTGTAAATTGGACAATTTTAATGCAGGAGCTAAAGCTAGCTTTTCCTTTAAAGTATCAAATGCTACCTGGTCATCTCCTATCCATTCAAAGAGTTTAGAGTTCAGTCTTTTCAAAAAATTGTACAGTGGTTTTATTATGAGTCCAAACTTTGGAAGCCAAATTCAACAAAAGCCTATAATTTCTAAGAACCCATGAAGCTGCTTTCAGTTTTCTGAGATTCTTAACATAGCAGTGGCTTGCTTTCCATCTGCCATTAACTTCCTGGTACCCTTTTTCAGTTGAAATCCCAGGTACATCACTTCCTGTTCGCAAACCTGGGCCTTATGACATGACACCTTATATCCCCTTTTTGCCAAGTGATTTAGGATTGTGATGGTGTTGTCAAACAGTCCTCGAAGCTGCCTCTGGCTATCAATAGGTTGCCTACATATTGCAGAAGAATTCCTGATTTCCATTAAACATCCCTTAAGTCTTTTGCCAGGTTAAAGCAGAAGTGCATTCAGGTTCTCCATTTGGCCATCATTGACATTTAAGGGTGTATTTTCTCATTGCTGCTTGGTGCAGGTTGGATTTTGGTTCACCCTTAGGCCTCTACTGATACCTCCCTGGCTTGGGTTGGGGGCAGTGGTGAGTGTGCCTCTATTCTCCATACCATGGGTTGGGTAGGGGTGCAGCCTCCTTACTACTGAACAGTGGTGAAAGTCCTATACTTCCCCTAGGTCTCACTGACATCACTCTAGCATGGAGTACACGGGTGCTTCCTCACTGCACATTGAGTGGAAGTCCAGGTTTCCTACATTAACCCCACCGACACCTGGAGGATGGGAGGCCTCATTACCACCAGGTAGGCAGTATTGGTTTCCTGTTTCATTTCTTTAACATCACCACCCTGGTAAGAGGCTGAGAGAATTGGAGCTTCTTGCTATAACCTTATAAGGGCTGAAGTCTCAACTGCCCCTTGACATTTGGTGGCATAACTGGTGATCATAGCATAGTTTTTTTCTGTGGTGTTTGGCCGGAGTAGAGCAATGTTTTTAAAATCTAAAAGCTCTCCATGTTACTAGGTTGCCCTTTTCTATTCCTTTTGCTGAAGAGAGAAGTCTTCAATGGAGGGTTTTGTTTGAAATTTCCAGCATCTTCAGCTTTATGCCTAAACTATGTGACATAAAGGGAGACTGCAGGAAACTTACCATTCCAAGGTCTCTAGCCAGTCTGCCTTCTTTTCTTCACCTTTCAAGGTCCTTGTTTGTTTCTCTTATATGTAATTTCCAAGGTTTTCAGTTGCATTTACTAGGAGGAATAGAGAGAAGTATATGTCCTCTATCTTAGAAGTTGAAGCTTACTTCATTATTGAGAGCTATTATTGTGATGACTTACTTGACTAAATTATACATAAACTAACAAATCATAAAGTGTGATGGGAAATTAATGAATACATAAAAACTAACAGGGTTGGAAATAATTGCTATCAAGTTAGGTATGAATGTGTAGTTGAGAAACTTAAAATATTGAAGGTTTCTGCATGGAAATTATGTTTCAAGCACTTTTAGAGTTCTCACTATAAAAAAGTGAAAACTAGAAATTACATGTATAGAAGTTGTATTACTTAGAAGCCTTACAGATTAGTTGACTTATGTATTTACCCTCCCCCAAATGCTGTAATTATACATTAAAAATGATAATTTAATGTGTTAATAATTATTTTTTAATATGTATTTATTTTTAGAGTGAGAAAGAGGGAGGCGGGAGAAAGGAAGAGAAACATTGATATGTGAGAGAAATATTGATCAGTTGTGTCAGGATGTGGGGGCAACTAACATGAAGACAGCACAGTATCTTTGGACTTTGTATCTACACTTGAGCTAAAACTGTAACAGTCAATATTTACTTACCTACCCTGGCCAAAAGGTGATAACAGAATCTGCCTGGGAAACTCTAGGGAATAAGCTAATGAAGTTAACTCATCTGTATATCCTTTGTGAGGGTGGCCTAAAACAAATGGCCTAATAGATAATCCTACTTAGCTCCTTCTTGGTAATTGACTTTTTGTTTATAAGCTAATTTTCCTTTGAAGTGTATACTTATGTAACTGCATGTAGCAGCTAGGATGAAAACCCAACCCCTTGGTGTCAAATCTAAGATGACATATCTAAAAGTCTCTTTCCTTGCTCCACCCCATTTTTCCTGTTTCCTGTTTTCATTTCCCTAATAAACTCATGGCTTGATTCCACAGTGGTATCCAGGTGTGATTTCTCCAAGCAAAGTTGTCCTGACAGGTTGCATCTTAAACACCCCCAAATGGGGATGTGTCCTATAACCCAGACCTGTGCCCCGACCAGGAATCAATCAGGAACCAGCAACCTTTGGGTTTTCAAGAACAATGCCCAACCCACACCAGTCAGGGCTGCTATTATTTTTAATACTCATAAGTTTTAAAATCTTAACTGGGAAGGATAGGCTTCCCAGTTAAAATCTTTAACTTTAAAATCTTAACTTAATCCCTCCCCCTCCTCCTCCCCTGCTCTTCCCTCCCTCTACCTCTCCCCCTCCCCCTGAAAATTTTTTTGAAAAATCTTAACTGGGAAGGATAGGCTAGATAGCATCTTTTATATGTTCCTTGAATTTGATTTTTCATTTTTAAACATATCCCTTTCAATGAACTGAACTGGAAAAGTCAAATTGTCCCTTAAAAATTCTAGACTCTTTTTTCACAACAGGATCCAAGTTATTATCAACTGAATGCTAAATGTCTTTGGCAAGTAACTGATAAAAATTAACCTGAAGATCAGTTTTAACTTGAGATTACTGCATTTGTAACTTACCTTTTGTAATATGCATTTTATGAGACCTGGTTCTTATTTTGCATGTGTGTGTGAGTGCACCCACATACACACTCACACACATGTGAATATGCTTCATAAAACAAAGCCAGCTATATCCTTGCACCTGCAACTTCTGGGTGGCAATAGTTGGATTACTTTGAAACCCATGTGATGGAGATGTTAATTTCTCTACTCTCTTCGGATGGTGAAGCAGATGCTGTCCTAAACTTCAAAGGGGTTTGACTACTTTCTGAGTTTCATTAATGAACAACAACTTTTCACAGCTTGCTTTTAAAAAATCTAACAAAACATACAAAGGAAAAAGGCCAATGAGGAATTCATCAGTCTTCTCCTTCTGAAATGTTTTTTAGGGGTAGAGAGGAAGTCAAACTCAAAACATTTGCTCTTTCCCAGGAAACTGGACTGCCCTGTATTTATTGCTTTTCAAATTGGACAGGTCACCCTCTGGCCTCACATCACTGTAAGGGATCCAATTGTATCAGGAAGAGATGAGCTTTGGGAGGTAGCTTTCTTGTTACAGAGTTTAATAATAATGAAGGCAAACACAATTGGTGATTACTATTTCCATTTTTGTTCTCTTTACTAGCTTATTGAATTCTGGCTATGGGGTTTAGCTTAGGTAATACTTACAGTTTGAAAAGCATACACAAGGGAAAGAACAAAGACTGAATAGTTTTGACTATTTTGATAGAGCAGGTAGGTACTAAAGAGGAAAAAGTAGGTTGATTAATGTTCTAACTCAAAAAATTAGAAGAAAATTTTAATTGTGTCAGAGAATACTTTCATTTCTATAATATTAATATCAGAGAAGAGTGTTTTTAGTCAAGATTCCTGATTTGTTAACATCCTACCCACAATTGTAAATACCTTTAAGAGAAGCAGCTAGAGGTTTCCGTTCTAAGTTTGCCAGACATGGACTGCAATATCAGCTCTGTTGTTTAACCAGTGTCTTCTTGAGCAAGTAATTTAGCAATTTCAACCCTTGGTTTCTCCTTTTGTAAAACTGATGTAATAATAATGACCTGTAATCTCTTAATCAAAGCTCAGGCTCAAATGTGTTTTAGAATTTAGAAGAAAAATATTTTTATGTATGAACTTTTATTGAGGAAGTGGTTCCGTATAATCAGATATTCATTAGACCTCTTTCTAAGAGTTTTTGTTTTCTTTTATCCACCATGAGTAATACATAATGAATAAAACTATCATTGCTGTCTATGAGTTTACTATTTTGTATGACAGATGCAGATACCTAGAGTACATTATTAAGTTTCATTATAGAGTCATAAAATTCTATGGAAGCTCTGAGGGGAAAAATAAATTCTGATAGAATGGAGTTACTTGGAAAAAATTATAAAAGAGGTAATATTTGGATACTTTTAATTCCATTAATTTTTCATGAACTTACTTTCTATTCTTTTTCAGTCAATTTTTTTGTGGCTTTCTTTCTCTTTTGTTAAAAGATGTTAGAATACTTCTTAATATGTCATTATGGATTCAAACCCTATATGGATAGCACTTTTATCAGATTCAGTCAGAAACACCAAAGACCACAGTCAGTGATACTGTTAAAGTTTTACAGGTGTTACTTTATTAATTTTATTATTCCTAATAATTATCTATATTACTGGTTTTTTAAAGATAGCTTTATTAAGGTAGACCTACTCTATACACTATAACATTGATCTGTTTTAAGTGTATAATTCAATGATTTTTATAAATTTACAAAGTTATACAACTGTCACCAAAATCTATTTATAAAACATTTCCATCATCTTAAAAAGATAGCATTTAAAAGTTTTGAATGATAAAAGGCAATGTGATACAAACATTAGCATTATATTAACATTTTCAGGAGATTTGGGATGGTACTCTTCTTATAAGAAATATTGAATTTGCCCAGTGAATTATATAAATGTTTATACTAAATGGAATGAGGCCTATAAATACAGATAGCCTATGCCATTTTAAGTCCTATTTTTGCCTTCTAAAGAGTTTAAGTCAAGTCATCCGATGAATTATGAAACCCATTCAGTGTTCTCAATTTCTTTGATTTTGAAATTGCAGATAAGGTATCATAGACCCATAACACTTAACATACAGAGTCACTGTGGTAAATAAAGAGAAAAGGTAGTACATCTCTTAGCACAATACAGAATACATAGTACATTCAATCTCTCACTATTTAGTTAAACTACTGTATTAGAATTTAAAAAGCATTGTTTGCATGGCTAGAAAACTTGGTTCCAGAAGCCTCTCTCTTGTTAACTGGTGTGAGATACTGGGTATCTCCAGGTTATAGAATATGAAATTATTTGTGCATTTTTGGTCAGTTATCTTATCTTCATTGATATTTTAATAGTTATTTAGTTATAACTGTCAATAAATATGTAAAAGTCACCGAACACTTCATACACATAATTTACAGTTTACCCTCAACAGAACACTGAGGAGAGTGTTCCTGCTATCTCCAATTTCCAAACCAGGAAATAGAGCTGTTGGGTTACTTGCCTGAAGTCCAAAGGCAAGAAAAGTTTACATTTTAAATTCAGAATCTAGAGCTACTTGCTGACTCCCCATATGTATCACACACCTACCATATGCCAAGCTCTTTGCTCAGTACTGGAATTACAAACTTAACTAAGAGTAACTAAATTCATCCTCTCTGGGAGCTATTCTTGTTCCTCAAAAAATTTAAGCAGTTTAGCTTAGATGGAGGAATAGAGCCTGTAATAAAAAGCCAATTATAAGCGACTCTTTATTCTTCACTATATCTACATGTAATGAAATAGTTAAAAATCAGAAGAAGAGGGTAAGAACTATCTGAGAAGAAGGTAGAGGAAAGAGTCAAAAGTAGGATGAGCTAATCAGACCGGCAAATTTATAATGTGGACAATGGAGCATCCTCAGAAGTAAAAAAACAAGGACATGTATTGAACATCTGATACATTGCAAGGTTCATGTTTGTACGCATATTGGTTCATGAAATTCTCACAACAAACTTGTGAGATAGGTGTAAAGATCCCATCTTATAAATAACAAACACACAAGGCTTGACTAGTAATTTGAGACCACATTATAGGAATTTTTGAAGTCTAACATGACCAAGCCTCTTCCCTCCTTTTAATTGGTAACCTCTTACTTTAAACATTCTATGCAAATTGGAAATGAGTGTTTAAAACCATGGCAACCCCGGAAACATTCTGAACACAACAAATGTATGAGGGATGAAAGTGTGTCAAGAACACCGTGTAACTCAGGACAGGAAGGCTGAGAGGCACTTCCTTGAAGGGCTAAAGAGCTTAGGTGAAGGCTTGACTATGAGCTCCCAGGAGGAAAACCCAGGATTTCTTACAAACAGATAAGAAGTTTCTCTGAGAAAGCTGGCAACAAGTCAAAGCCATCTGCCTATCTGCAGAGATCTGACTCAATGAACTGTTCTCTCAAGTTGCAATTTATCTTCCTGACATTTAATGACAATAATCATAATAATAATAACTGTTGCTGAGCACAAACAGTACCAAACACCATGTTGGATTCTTTTCTTACGTTATCTGGAATTCACAACCCTGCAAGGAGAGAGTTATATGTGTTTTATATATAAAAAAGCTGTGACTCAGAGAGTTTTAAGTATCTTGTTCAATTGACTACAGCTTAATTAAGCCAGGATAAAGCTCATACTCTTTCCATGAAGCCATCTGGCATGTATTAGACACTATTATTCCATTTCAACATGAGAAACTAGTGGACCACAGTGAACTGATGTAATCCAGTGAAAAGCTAAAATAGGTGTGCTCTCCTTATTTTGCTGCTTCATTTGTGAATGCATCATCATGCTGGGACTGGGTTTTAAACCTCTGACTTTATCTCTCCATGTCTTGGTTTCATCATCTCTAACACAAGAGGGTTGGGCCAGAGATCTTAGGTCTCTCTCATCTCTGTGATGTTTTGGGTCTTAGCTCCCATATTCCATTTCCCCCAGGATGGAATATCTCAACCAGCTGGGTGTTCTGGACCTCAGGTTCCGAACCTGGAGATGTAACTAGAGGAGCATTTCCCCATTGGCAAGGGTAGTTTTTCCTCCTTCCTTTCTTAAGGTGCTGTGCTTAAAGTGCCTCTCAGGCTGAAGAGATGAAAAGCTCCTGGTTATCTTTAGGTGACCCAGCATCACAAGCTTATCCAGTTGCCTCTTTCATAGCCTCCTGCCCTAAAAGTAAGTTAGACTTCACGGCTTTAGAGCTTCCTCACAAATCATCACCTAGGGAAACCGGAAATGTCACGAAGACAATTATCTCTTTTTCCTAAGAGTAAAAATGTTCTAAGAAGCTCTCTGTTGAAGACCACTTAATAGCACATCTTAGGGATCCTTGGAAATCTGCATTCCAACATGTCTCTCTCTATCTACCAAGCCGAATTTGAAGGGGGTGCCATCTGGGTTCTCTCCTCCACACCCAACTGATAACACAGACGCGTCAGATTTGAAGCCACTGACCGCATGCCTATATCAGGCTGTACCCGAATTGGGAAGTGGGAAGAGGTAATTCAGAGGATCAAGATGTAATCGAGGGCCAGCTGGACCTGGTCTCCAGCCAGATCCCGGCTCATCCAGTGTCTAGACCTGGCAGCCGAGTTCCCATCAGACTTGCCAGAATTAACATGCGCATAGACAAGCATTTCTTAGGCAACAGAATGTGAAACCAAACAGGATGATAACTAACTAGCTGTTAGAGTTTGGGTTTCATTTCTGAGAACTCAGTAGTCACCCCCTCAGAGGTATTCTATCTGTGCATGATCTCAAAGCAGCCTAAAAAAACGGGGTGAAATAAGAGAAGGTGTGTTGGCGACGGCACTTAACTTGCCCCATCTTGTTGGGATTTGTCTTAGTTCGGGTTTTAGAATCTCTAAAGTAGCAGTTTGCCATGTTCAACTTGAGATAACCCCATCAATCTGGAAACGGCTAATGTGATTCATCTGGAAATCAGTTAAGGCAATGATGTGTATCCAAACGTTGGTTTTCTATTCATACCTTTTCCAAGAACTGTGTTCCATAAAAGGATGGCAAGTCATGGTCACTACACCCCTGAGTTACTATTGCTTAATTACGTAAAAACCTATGATCGAGACTGATTTTAAAGTTGGCTTGTCCCTTTGGGCTATGGGCCAAGGCTGAAACTCTGGGGTGAGAGTGAAAGTTGGGGTGTGGGAAGGGGACAGGCCTGCTCATTCAGAGGACTGAAAACTGAATCAGCCATTAGTAAAAAGATCTTTTGAGGGGAGCAGATTATACATTTCCAAAGAATTAGTTATATGAGCTGCCTTTGTGATAGAAAGCCTCAGGTGTTTTTCTGAAGGTGAAAGAGAGTGAAAGTTCTAACAAAGCTGACACACCTTCCCCACTTCCCCTGCAAAAATGTCATCACCTTTATCTGAATTCACCAAAAATGTACTCAGGATTTGCTATGGGAAAAGCTCCCCTAATCAAGGGTTACAAGTATGAAAAGGACAGATTGCCTGCTCCTCAAGGCTCACAGCCCATTGGGAAGACAGACACATGCACATGTGATTCTCAGCCAAGCAACCAGGGATGGGTGCAAAAGTCGTTTCTTCTTGGAGCCTTTCTCTGGCCTGTCAAGGGGGTTTAGAGCCCCTCACCTGAACACCCATAGCACACTGTACTTTTGGCAAAGGATGCCCATCACCCACCAGTACCCAGTCTCCTCTCCTTTCTTTATTTTAGAAAGATTCTATTTACTTATTTACCTATTTTTAATTTTTTCTTTTGTATTTATTTATTTTTAGATAAGGGAGAAAGAGAGGGAAAGAAACATCAATGTATGAGAGAAACATTCATCAGTTGCCTCTTGCATGTCCCCAATTGGGGACCTGGCCCACAACCCAGGCATGTGCCCTGACCAGGAATCAAACTGGAGACCCTTCGGTTTCCAGGACAACATCCAACTCAGGGAGCTATGCCAGTCGGGGTGATTTTAGTTATGTATTTTTAGAGAGTGAATAAAAGAGGGAGAAAGAGAGGGAGAGAAACACTGATGTGAGAGAGAAACATTTATGGGTTGCTTCTTGCACCAAACCTACAAACCCAGGCATATCCCCTGATGAGAAATCAAACCAGTCTATGGAATAATGCCCAACCAAATGAGCCACACAGGTAACGGCCTCTCCCTTCCTTTTAGTAACAGAAACCAAATTTTATTTGGGAGAATATGGTATACACACTAGAATAATACATTTCCCATCATCCTTTGCAGCTAGATGTGGCCATGCGACTAATTTGTGGCCAATAGACTGTGAGAGTGGCACTTTCAGAAAGCTACCTAAAGGAAACTGACTGAGGTGGGAGAAGTTTTTTGACCTTTTCACATTCCTCCTTGAGGTGGCCTAAAGCATAGATGTGCTGGCTATATTGAGCGATAAAGAGACACTGAGGATCTAAAGAAAGGAAATTAAGAATAGACACAGAGTTAAGAGGAAAAATTGAGAATGCATTCCTCAAAAGCCATATTAAGAAACTATCCAAGGAAGGGAGACTAA